>JAOQGN010036293.1:0-12965 GCA_027564295.1 Himantozoum antarcticum
AATTAAAAATAATTAATATCTTATAATAAATTTAGAATGTAAACTAATTATTTATTTAATTACATAAAATCATTAATTAAAGGTCATTCAAATCAAAAACGATGAAATTAAAGCATCAAACTGATAGTACCATTAGCTTCATTACAGTGTAAGGGAAAGAACGGTGTGTTGCATGACCACATTGGTAGTTTGCACCAAGCAAAATTCTCAATATTCTACTTGGGCATTTTGAAAAATCAACTTGGACATTCGATTTGGGCATTGTGATTTCAACTTGGGGCCTTTTTTGACTGTGTCCAAAAAAATGTTTGCTCTGCGCTGGAATTTTTCAAGTTAAATTTCCATCCCAGTACGCCCCGGATTGATCGGGGTAGCACAATGATATTTGGCTGATTGAAAGTGATTACAAGAGTTGAGGTGCAGTACCAGGCTACCAGGACACTACACACGATAATTATTTGTTATTAATGTTGTTATGTTATTGTATCGCCCATAGATGATTATGAAACTTTGATTGTTACCTCACAAAAACTGATATTGAAAAGCAGGCAACTGCATAAAAAAAAAACTGAAATATGTAGTGGATGAGACAGCTAGGACAAAGAATATAATTAGTGCAAGACTTCATTATTTGTTGTAGAGTACTGCGCTGAGTCAGTATTATAGTTGAACTGGAGACAAGACCTCCAGCCAAATAACTCTCTTTATGAAACCAACAGTAAAAGAAAGGCATCTACGTTTATTAGCGGCAGTGGTAAGCTATTTTGCTACTCTAAATTGGACAAGTTGATTTAACAAAATACTTAGCAATTTCTGTTGTCTTAATTCTAATTGTAAACTGGTAACCGCAAGCCAAACCCATCCGAATTATTTTCCCATGTAGATCCTGGAGCTAGGGCTAATTGGCTAGTAGGACAATAGGCATTGGACAATCAAAACATTTTGGAAACGATAGATAATACCGCTTAATGTGAACTACTCATCTGATAAAATGTGAATGTGCAATATCATGTTTGCATGTACGTGGTTGATATGTGACTAGGAGCAGATAGCTTCAGTATTGTATAACCACATCTCGTACTTGATGGTTGACAAGCCAGTTCTATGCACATGCAGTTCAGTCTGTATGTCAAGTAGAACAGGGCAGTAGATCCAGCCCTTGCATGTATAATTATTAGCAGTTAGTACTGGTCAATACATTACATATCGCTCATTGTCTTTTGCAAAATGCTATCTAACTAGTTAGAAAAGAAACTTGATTGTATAAACTATAAAATTTACCAATCTTAAAGGTCCACGGTATATAACAGTATACACATAATAATAATTATAAGTATTGATGTTGGCTGCTAATCTACATGTATTATTGAGATGAAATGCACTGTAATAGAATGAGTGCATATTTGGGAACAGTATTAAATTAAATGTGTTTTAACTCGTAGGTTTTATTAGCACTTGTGCACATCTATAAAATCTACATTGACAAATCAGTATTGTATTTCTAGGTGAACGTATAAGATGTGGGCTTCCAAAAGCTTTGCCAACAATGAAGTGACATGTGTTGTAGTTTATAGACCTAAGGATGCACAACCAGATGACATTGTGAGCTGTTCTGCCATTTCCTTGTCATCAACATACATTCTGGTACCAGGAAGCATATTAAGCAGTCCCAAAGATAGTGCAACAGATATGCTTGGAAAATTTGATGTTATGTGTAAATTGGATTCAAACTCAATAGAATGTAAAAAGGCAAAGGTTGTTGCTGTGTGGAAATGCAGGAAACTTGCGGATGTTATTAAGAACCTGTTCTCATCTTCTGATATCAAGCCGGATTCATCTGAAGAGAGTGACATCCTCATCAACCTTTTATCTATGTTCATATTACTAGAACTGGATCTTGATAAAACAGATGCAGCCACTTGTGTATTTCCACGATTGCAGCAACATTCAGTAATGGGTGAATTGTCAGTCGGTGCCGAGATATTTACATGTTCAACACCATTTGGTAGTAGTCACATTAACAGCTTTTTCAATTCTTGGGCTAGAGGAATTGTCTCAAAAAATATTGACAACGAAAATGTTGCCTTTTTATCCGATGTTACATGTGTACCAGGAGGACAAGGCGGTATTGTGTATTTGAAGAACTCGATGGTTCCTGCTGGGATAATGATACACCCTGTAATTTGGAGATTAAAAGAATGCACAGGTTTGTCCATTATTGGTTCACTCACAGAAATCTTACAATCTCTTGGCGACAACGATCAAAATTTAATCTGTGTTCTGCCTAAATTGCTAATGCTGTCGTCTCCTATAATAATGCACCCCAAAACACAATTTGAAGCCTGCTCACGATTGGTTAGAGTCACGAATGGACAGTCTTGGGGATCAGGAATTCTACTTAATGAAAATTATGTGCTAACCTGTCAACACGTTGTTGCTAACCATGGACGTGGCACTATTTACATTGACTTGTTAAATAAAAGAAGAAAAGTCATTGTTATATACCGAAGTGAAACCGAATGTCTGCTCGATGTGGCTATACTGGAACTAAAGAAGCCATTGTCTAAGCTAAGGCAGTGGCCACCTACCATTGCAATGGCAAAGATAGGAATGCGAGTAAATGCTCAAGGCTATGGCTTATTTCAGTATGGTCATACTTCTACTATCTCAAGTGGTATTGTCTCCAACATATCTTATGTTGGGCCCTATTCGTACAACATTGTTACTACCTGCAAGGTGCATTCTGGTTCCAGTGGGGGTGTTGTAACCGATACATTTGGTGGTCTCGTTGCAATGATAACTGCTAATACCTATGACTCTGCCAACAATATATCCTACACAAATGTGAGCTTCGCCTTGTCTTTACATCTGCTAAATCCATCAATCCGTAAACTATGTACACATAAGAATGTCAGCGGGTTTACTGATTTGGAAAAAAGCTTAAAGAACAATGATGCAATTTCAGTGTCATCAAAATTATGATGGGAATTTAGTGAGTCATTTTTGTGATGTAATTAATTGATTGTAATTTATGATAATTGATAATTTTAATAACAAGTTAATTAGTGATATAAATACTACAATTATATAGATTAGGCTCAATATACCCACTACACAATCAAACTGTCAGTCACTTTCTCAATGTCAAACAGCAACAAAAATGTCAGCTATCATGCACTTTCTCAATGCTCAACAAGTCTATGTGCCCCCATCTTGTTTTGGTTTAATCCACGAACGTCGTTTAGTTGATAGGTTTGTTGAAGGGGGGCTTGGTCGATTCGTGTTGGAAAACTCCATTATGTCTGTGTCACTATAGATTTCACAAAATGATCTCCTAAGACTTAGTATATGTTTTTCCAAGCTTTCATTTAGTTCGTGTGCTTCGTCTACATCTCGCTTCAGCTTTGCCCTCTCATTCTGCATGCCAAGAGCTTGATCACGAAGACGCTGTTCTATTTCAAACGAGTTTTGTCTTTCCTTATTTAATTTTTTTCTCACTTGCGCTAATTCTGATTCACTTATGCGGTTTGAATTCACTCGTTCAATTATTGCTGCGCTGTCACGAAGTTGCTTCTGTAACACTTCATTCTCTTGTTCTACGGAGACCAATTGCTGCTGTAGTCGTTGGATCTCATCAATCTTTTGGTTATGCAATCCCTGTAAAGATTCTCTTTGCAAAGTTTCTTGCCTGACATCCGACTGAAGACGTCGCAGTTTCTCGTTTAGTTGCTCTACTGACTCCTGATATTCATTACGCTGAGAAGTAACACTTTCTAATAATGATTTCAAGTTTGTATTACTTGCAGTTTGATCCTGTAATCTAGTTTCAGTAAGCTCCAGTTGTTTCTTTAACTGGCACGTAGCATTTTTAAGATGTGTCACCTGATTTGTAAGCTCTGCAATCCTTGCTCCAAGTCCATCCGAGTTTTCAATAGTTTGAACAGTGGAATGGAACTGAGATGACAAACTTTCATAAATTGGATTAATACTAGTTGAACTTCGCATTGGATAGTTTTCATTGCTAATTGCTTTCGACTCTTTTCTGGCTGTGTCATACTGAGTCTTGTAAAGGTCTCTGATTGACTGGGCATGTTGAAGATCTTCTTTTGCAATCATCAACTTCTCCTCATCTAATTTTCGTTCGCTGTGTGCTGTTCGTAAAGCACATTTAAACTGTTTGTTCTCCAATTGTAGTTGCTTATTCTGTGCGTTTTTCTCACTCTGAGCACACTTTAATTTCTCAATGCTAGCTCCATTTCTCTCAGATGCATCCCTTCTTTGCTGAACTTCTAGTTTACAATTATGCTGGAGTTTTACGCATTCAATTTCAGATTTAGTGTACTTATCCAAAGCCGAGGCAAGCTGTCTCTGTAGCATTTCTGTATCTTCTGTTAACTGGTGTGCTTTACGTTTACTTTCGACTAGTTTAGCATTGATTTGTTCAGTGTCTTCAACCTTCTCAAGTTTGAGTTGTTGCAACTCTCTCTGAATTTTGTCAGCATTAGCTCTGTAGGACTCATGGTCTTCTTTAATAACTTCATTCATTGTTTCAAGTTCAGATATCCGACAATTAAGTCTATGTATCTCGTTAGTCCTATCCTTTAGGATGACTTCGTGGTCCCCTTTCAGTATTGCTAATCCATTCTTAAAATGTTCTTGCAATTCCCCCTTCTCAAGTACCAACTTCTGGACTTTACCATGAAGTTCTTGTATTTCACGTTCCAATGGTTGCGATTCCTTATTAACCCTCTCCTGTAATCTGTTTACCTCTGCTAAAAGATTCCCATTTTCTTTTGCGGACAATTTGAGACGGGTTGAATAATCCAGAATCTGTTTTCTGTGCGATTCAGTGTCTTTTGCTATTCTGCCCTCATGCAGAGATCTCAGCTCTGCCATTTTGCGCTCATTGGAAATGGTGCTGTCATTTTCACAAAGTCTTAATTGCGTTTCCAATTGAGAGTAACTGGCTTGAAGCTGTTCTAGTTTCTCCTGTAGCTGAATTGCATGTTCAGCTGTTGCAGCTTTGGCGGCCTGAGCAACCTCTAAATCTTGATGCACCTTGTTCGAACGAATTTTGAATTCTCTCAATTGATTGTTCGCTTTACACAATGTGGTTTCTGACTCAATCTTTTGAGTTGCCAAGCTGGTCATTTCTTTCGATTTGGAATTGCAGTCTGACATCATTTGCTGGGTAGTTTGACGGAGAAGGCATATCTGGTCTTCATAATGTTTGCGTAGCCCCTCGATTTCATTTTGTTGCCACTTACTTGCAGTAGCAGATTCACTTTGTAGTTGTTCCAGGGTGTGCGAAAATTCCTTATGCAATTTTACTAGACTGAGTTGTTTTTCTGTTGCTAGCTGTAGGGTACTAGATGCAGATTGGTTGGCTTGTTTACTGTTTTCTAGTAGTACTTGCAAATCTGTGTTAGATTGTCTCAGTATATTTTTTACATTCTTCTGGTCATTTAGTTCCAACAACAGTTCGGCCTCTGCCAAATTGCATTGAATCTTTTCGGTTTCAATTTCATTATGACTCAACTTTCTTCCCTGTGCTATCATCATATCTTGTTCATATCTTAATGCTATCTCCATGTTAGACGCTACGGAGCTTGTTTCATCTTGCGCATGTCTTAAGGAAGCTTCCAAAGTTTGTATCTTACTTTCCTTAATGCTGAGTTCGCAGTGATAGTGGTCCACCACCTGTTCATACCCTGTTGCTCTGGTAGCCCCCTTATTTGCCAATTCAGCTCTGATCTCTGTATCGCCAGACACCTGCTTTAGATTGTCATTCTCTGTTTCTAAAAGTGTCAGTCTTCTTTCCATCTGGCCTATGGTTGCTATCTGAGCGACATTTCGTCTTTGTAACTCGTTGACATCTCGGCTCCACCAAGTGTTAGCGTTCTTTAGCTCAGCTTTTACTTTGACATTTTCTGCGGCTAAGATCTGGTTACTACTCTGTCTTTTGGCCGAAATAAACGTATCAAATGCTGCTTGTGAACTTCCAAAGCTGCGTTTGGGTATGGGTAGTGCCTCATTTGTGACTTTTCTAGTATCTGTCATACCGCTATCTGTCTTTGCTCTTAAAGCTGCATTTTCATTCTGCAACATTGTTACTTCTTGTTCCAGGTTATTCACTTCACTAGTTTTACGAGAAAGTGCTACACTGTACTCCTTTTCCAAATTTTGTTGTTCTGCTAATAAAATAGCTTTACTACTTTCTTTCCTTGACAGCAAAGCTTTTATACTTGGTATCAGTTCTGTTGTCTTTTTCGCTTCTTCATATGCATTTTTGAGCGAGCTGAGCTCTTCCAGTTGGTCAGTTATGTTTTTGTTGAACTGCATGTTCTTCTCTGTTAATCTCTTCACCTTTGATTCCAAACTGTCTATCTCTCTATCCTTGTTTTCATTCTGCTGCACGGCATTTTCAAATTGTCTGGTCAAGCTATCAAGATCCTTCACTTTGTCTGATATAACCTTGTCATAGTCATCCTTGGTGTGAGCTAATTGAGTAGTCAAGCTATCAATTTCCTTCGCTTTTTCGGATAGAACCTTGTCATGGTTCTCTTTGGTTTGAGCTAGCTCTGTGGATATCTTTTGCTCTGTATCTTGTAGCTCTTGAATTGTATCTTTTAGCGATGATTGAATAGCTGTTTTTTGTTCCAGCTTATCCTCAAGCTCAGCAATACTACACTTTAGGTTTAATATTTCCATTCGGAAACTCTTCGTCTCCACATTGAACTCTGCTACTCGAGTGTCAACCTTGCTCTTTTCCTTTTTCATTATTTCATTGAACTCTTCCAACCTCTTGCTAATCTCCTGCGTGTGACAATTTTTCAGACTTGCGATCTCAGCTCTCAAACCTTCATTCTCATTTGCAAGTTCATCTTGTATTCCCAAAAGTTTCTGCTCTGCATCAATATTTTGTTCATTGAGGGCACTAACTTTTCGTTGCAAAACATTCTCGGAGTCAATTTTAGCTTTCAGTTGCCTGTGGAGATTAGCCAAGTCCGCTTGACCTCCCACATTCTCCTGCTTGTGCAATTCCTGCAAGTTTTTAAGGTTTATGTACAGTGAGGTTACTTTTTCATTCAGTGATTGTATCTTTTCTTGCGACAATTTATCTTGCGATTTCTGTTGCTCTTCCATCTGATTGTAATATTTCATCCTTTCACCAATTAAGTTCTCAAGGGTTTTGATGCGATATAGGTGACCTTCAACATCTTCTTGATACTGTGAGCGGATAGCTGTCTGCTGTTCCATCAGGCTTTGTCCTTGCTGAATGACTAGCTGTGCCTACAACATAAAACTTAATTTTTTAGGAAATTCAAAAGATGAATACTGACTAGCTAAAAGTCGTTAGGCTGCTCCAGCTCCTACAAATGGTTGATGTTGTTTGTATTTAATTTCATTCATATATTTTGGACAGCCAAATGCATGAGATTGGAATATTATGCGAGGTACGGTCGTTCAAGAGAAATGAGGGGTGTAATACATATCAAAGCAATCAGTACAATAGTAAACTGTTCACTGTTGCATATTTTTACTAGATAATCACTAGGTAGGTGTTTTGGTTCATGCTCATGGTCATATTAACAAGTGTACCAGGCTGGTATATGAGACCACCACATTGAAACAGATATATGCATGTGATTGTGAAAGTATTCATCAGTATGATATTGATGATATAATTATTATACACATAATTGTCATTGTACAAATAATGGAGTGCGTTTCGAACGCATACCTCTTTCTCGGCATGCTTCTTGGCTTTTTCCTCCTTGGCACACAACTCTGTCAGCCTATGTCTCTCATTGTCATTGGCAGCTACTTGTCTCTTGAGATTTTCTATTGTCCTAGTTGTTTCATTGCTTTCTTTTTCAAAATTATTCGCTGACAATTGTGATTGCTTGCACAGTTGGTCATTGCTGGCTTTCAGCTCACTGAGGTCACTTTGAAGAGCTTGGATCGTCAGAACTCTGTCGTGCAGCGCGAAATCTGTGCTTTCCATCTTATGTCGTAAATCGGTCAACGCAGCATCCATTTCTTTATTAGCACATTGTAGTTGGAACTTTTCTTTGCTCAGATCTTTTATTTTTAGTTTCATAGTGCACTTGTCTACCCTTTCATCATCTATTAGACGTTGCTGTTGCGATATCATCTCCCTTGACCGCTGCAGCAACACATTGTTTTGTGATAATTGCTGATTTTTTGTTTGCAGCTTGCCTTCCAACTCATCGCTGATGCTGTCGCTAACTATGTATCGGTGGTGAATCTCACTCAGAACGGAGTCGAACTCTGCACTAGCCACTGTATTTCTGTGGGACATGGTTAACATTGGTTCCAGTCTGTTTGAGCTAAACTCATCATCTGTGTTAATATGTACTGGGGATGCGCATTGTCTTGGTGGCTTGAATTGCACAGGTATGCGTGTGTTTGTTGATTCCATACCAAACCTTAAAATGAGTGGAACAACAATTGTTGTGTAAATCAATATTACTACAGATGCATGCGTTAGCTGTGATCGGATTATCTAAAATACTAGCAGTAACTGCTTTGGGTATGGTTACTTAGGCTGAATTTTCTTTGTGTCAAAACTTAGTGTGGTAAAAAACCGATGTTGCTTACTGGTGCCCACTATACAATGAGCTGGTGTGGGATCTGGTGACCTTTCACCTGCTATCCTTCGATCATCGCTGACCACGTTGCTGTGTGAGCATTATCGGATGTAGTTGCGAGGCGGTTAAATTACTTTTCAAGATAGATATTTGCATCACTACCTTTTAGACATACGAAACACTTCATTTAGCTTAAATCTGACACTGGGCTGTAGAATCTCCGATTGATCTCAGACTATCTGACAATGTTTTTTCATTTATTTTCTTTCTTTTATGTACTATTTCCTTGTTAATAATCATTATGCAATAAACCAAAGTTGCAAAAAACAACTTTAATCTTTCAAAAGTGTTAACTGATAACTAACACCACGCTCAAACTCCAAGTATGACCAACTTACGTCTGCCTAATAGCTCTAGGGGAAAGCAGGGAACTTGTTTGAAATCCGGCGCCTAACAGAATGTTATCTCTATTTCCAAGACTAGCGTGTGGGTAATGAGGAATGTTAACACTGCCATCATTAGTCATCGGGATGAGAGTGCGCCTCCTGGTTGGTGGACTATCAGCATTAGAGTTCTCGGATTGATCCATCTGAACAGTAAAAGTTGCTTCGTTATCAGATATAGAATCTGCTGCAGCTAACGAGTCTGACAGGTGAGGACTCTGCTGAGAAGCCTTATGATATGTATTATCACTGCTACAAGTATCGTCGTGCTTGATGCGGCTACATTCTTGTTTACACGTTGCTACAACGAGGAAAGCAATGGCAATATAATTTATAATTGTATAATTATAATTTTATAATTGGAATATGATTCAAAACTGGAATACCAAAACATTTCTGTATACATAGTTAGGAACTGAGCAACATGTTTTTAATTTGCAATTTCTTTGCGACTTTCTCAGATAGTTATCACAACCGCTGGTTTTAGAAACGCAACGTTCACTGAAAGGCACTGTAGGTGCCTAATAGCAGGCCTGATCGTTTTTGGCCAGAGGTGGAATGAATGACTGAATCCAAGAACGTAACCTACATATATATCTTAATAAAAAGTTACATGTCTGAAATAATTGGTTTGATATTGACATAGAAAACTAGGAACCCCGTCAGAGACAATCACTGATATCATTACTGTAGGTGAAAATAAATGTGGGCATTTCACTAAGTTCTAGCAAGGAAATAACTTTAGAAAACGACATGGTCAGCAAAATACTCGTACAATAACAATAAAAAGACACAAAAGGAATCGGATGCAGAATTTATGAGATCACACCATTAATACAATTTTGCTGTGGATTATCAATATTATGATATTCGTATTATGGTATTGATATATAGAGGAAAGTAAGTTCACACTTTGCATTTCTAAGGGCATACACATTTCTAAGAAACAGGCACACAACTCCTAATTCCTTTTTCTCTCGCCAAACGAACTAATGAATAATGGTACTTGGAGTAACGCCACTGTTTGCTTGCTATGTTAGTGTACATAAAATATGTATGGTACTAGAGCTGAGAGCCAAGACAAAGTTGTGTACACTGGTCACTTACTGTCAAAAGCCAATTGTGGCCAACTTTGTGTCAAGACAAGGTAGCACTTTCTCCTATCGGTTGATGCGTTTAGATTTCTATTTCTCTCAAATGAAATAATAATGATCTATCGATAATTATTATTTATTACTCTTGATTATAATATTTGCAAAACAAACCTACTTAATTCAGTTTATTTGGCGTGAATAATTATTAAGCATTCACACTGATTGATGATGTAATCAATTTTGAGATTGTTGAAGGGTGTTATAGCATTCTGTATTCAATGGTTTCGCTTGCATTAAACAGATCCACATTATTTTTGAAAAACATTTTCAAAATTAATGTGGATCTGTTTTGAGGAATTTCATTGATGTCCATAACTTTTTGCATTACATCCTATTTGACTATTTTATGGAAAGATATCATGGCATTATTTATACCAGTAGTAGGAAGCATGCAGCTTAAATCCCTGAATATAGAACCCGTGGATTCACAACCATAGCTGTAACCAAGTCACTGTTGACTCAAAGACTTGCTGCAGACACCCTTGGTGAAATTACTTGCACTTGACTTCATCTTCTAATTTATTTGGTTGACTCCCTGGTTTGATGTTGACGGGCTATATATAATCGCAAGTCAAGTGC
Organism: Himantozoum antarcticum; assembly: GCA_027564295.1. Lineage (NCBI taxonomy): Eukaryota > Metazoa > Bryozoa > Gymnolaemata > Cheilostomatida > Bugulidae > Himantozoum > Himantozoum antarcticum. The sequence goes on from JAOQGN010036293.1 coordinate 10,792, forward strand.
GGCTGTAGGCATCAAAAAGTGAGGCTTTCTGCCTGTGCTGTCATATAAACGGAGGTCGCTGCCGAGGCTATATTTGCTGGATCACATACACTGGTGTAGTGCCAGTCTAGACTGGTATTACCTCCAGAAGTGGGTAGTTAACCGTCAAGTACATGTGTTTAGTAAATTATTAATTTAGTTTTTTTTTTGCTAGTTAGATTACATAATTTCTAATTGTAAATAGTGCACTGTGCAGTAGTGTATGTAATGTAATCTGTCTGAAATCAGTAAGGTTTTTGTACAATAGTTTTAATACACGATATATTTTATGGTATATATTATATTTCAATTTATGAAAGGTGGAAGTGACAAAAAATACAAGTTATAAATACAAAATAGTAATTATATATTATATAGTTATGCTATATACCATGCATGGCTTATTTCAGATTCTCTGACTAGTCCGCAGACAATTTCACATTTAGTAGAACTTCAACAATGGTTCAAAAAGGGTGAGTTCGAAATTTGTTCGATAACCAACGATAGTGAATAATTTAGTGCAAACTTGAATTTCAAGTGAACAAAACTTGACTTTTGACTTCAACCAATGGAGACTTGATGGTGACTTGCTGACACTCTTTCACTTGTAACCTGACTTTGACAGTTTATACACTTGGTTACAGCTCTGCTCAAAATCTACACCCCACCATATTTTACTTTATGCAGCAAAATGTTTATTAGAACTTACAATAATACTAGCATGGCATGATGGCTAGATGTTACTGATGTTAGTTAGCTACATCCATTTAGTTTGCTTTCCATAAAACATCATCATTTGAATACATAGATGCTGTCCAATAGTACTTTATATACATTAGGGCTGCAGTGAGCCATAAAACACTCAAGCTAGGTCGAGCTCGGGTGCTTTTGGGAACGGCCGGGATCAGGTTGCATCGTGCTATGGTCACATTAATTACATTGTAATATAAATAGTACGATGAAGGTTTCGCGCTTCTATGTAATTACCCTAATATTTATTATCACACTCACAGCGCGATGTTTTGTAATCAAGATGAGAATATTTTTATTGACAATGAGAATCACAAAAATCTTAGTTTTCCATCGTAACTAACAAATTATACTTGACCCTAAACGATGCCAATCACTTTGGGTCGGATTTCGGGTCAAGCATTGGTTTGACTCTGATCGAACCGACCCTACCCTATTGCAGCCCTACTTTTAAGCTGGTGCCAATAAATAATCCTAGTTAAAGATGAGAGAATGCGAACCTATAGTTTCTGACAATCGTGCAAAGTACATATATGACACTTGAACGGACAGTCCAACCCCAGTTCATAGGATAAGCTGGACAGTCCAACCCCAGTTCTTAGGATAAGCTGGACAGTCCAACCCCAGTCCATAGGATAAGCTGATAATTTGATCTCTTTTGTATTACTATGTCAGTTAATTATCATTTATTTATCTCTCATAATCTAACTCTACAGATAATTTGGATTTATTAAATCTGCCAATCACATATCTAGTACCTGGTAGTAATTTTAGTTAGTAGTAAGTAGGCTATGTGAAAAAATTTCAGAATGTAGACCAAGAGTAATGCTACAATGTATAACTTGATACTGAGAAACATTTTTATGTTGACACTAACCATCTACCCAGTGGTAGAATCCAGCATCCTAGGGTAAGGTCTGCCATTGGGAAAAAGTTTTCAAGTTTGTTTAAGTAAAAAATTAATGACAGTCATTTTTAATGTTTTCATATCTCTTTTTAGCTGAAATATCTGTCTGCTCTGTATACCGCATTGGCTTGTCTGCCGAATAATACCGAATAATCGGTATAGTTTATTCGGTATAAATTCGGCTTGTCTGCCGAATTTATACCGAATAAACTTGTCTGCTCTGTATACCGTATTGGCTAACAACCTCACACAAAATTATTATCACTAAAATGTAGCAAATAAGTAACAATAACAATATTTGGTGTTAGCTGCCATTTGCACTCACCTTTATTGCCGGCCATGACACTTTTTATACTTTATATCTTTATAGTTGCACGGGATGAAGCACAAATACTTTCACCATTCCATTGTCACTCATTACAACATCTTCCAGATCCGGTCCAGTTGTTCAAATAACAGTACAAAATCATATTTAAAAGTTGAGACTTTACTGGCTATC
>JAOQGN010036404.1:0-12965 GCA_027564295.1 Himantozoum antarcticum
AAGGCGAAGTTTAGCTTTTGCCAGTTGATAACTGGTAGGTATCCGAACGCATCGTTGAGAACCATTAAAAATAATAAGTAAGAATAATTTTTATTATTTCAACGCCATGATATGATCCTCGGTTGCTAGCCATCGTTTATTCAGAAATAATAAAAAATATTTATATTGAATATTTTTATTTTTTTATTCCCTCTCCACGATGGGTTCCCGAATGGTCACGATTGTGATGCAGATTACATTTTTATTTCCTCCCCGCGAGAGAATCCGAAACCACCCTTAGATAGTGGGTACTGATAAAATAATAATGGTATTTATAATGACATTAATATGATAATAACATAAATATAATTATAATATGTCATTGTAAATATCAATATTAAGTATATTAGGCCTGCTACAATAATTATGTTAATATACATATAAGCTGAGATGGTATGTGTAAAATAATTATATTTAATGCTATAATATACAACTTATTAGATGATAATTATGATATAAATATTTGGCATTTTATAAAACCAAGTTTAGCCTTGCAACTTTTGAGAAGATTTATTATATTATCTAGCACTTTTATATAATGGGAACTAAAACTGGAACAATACCAATGTAAGTAAAAGATAAGAGGTTGCAGAACACTGGTAAAGATGTGCATATTATCACTATATCCTATGTTATGGTCACAAGACTAATCAAACATAATACATGTAATTCAATTCGGAACATTATTCGAACAAATTACGGGCAATCAACAATACTTCATTGCGTAAGTTGTAGTGTTTTAATGAACAGTATTATGATTGTAACATTGCAAAATTTAATGTAGTGTCGAGTGCACTCACTGTACAGAAGTATCTCGTAGTGCTTAAAAACATATATCCCAACTAATGGCACAACTGGCATAACTTCCTATACAAGATTACAAATAACAGATCAATTTATAAGGTTGAAATCCCAGAAATATATTATATAATTAAAACTATTATGGCTTAACCTTTGCTAAACCTAATAGTTGTTTAATAACTTCAATGTGAGGGTGGTTGAAGTTGAAATGCCACCAAAGAACTATTTTTGAACCTTGAAAAAATATAATGAGATGTAAATATAAGCCGATGAGATTTGAAGCCAGAGGATTCCAAGATTTCACAACATCCCTATGGGAGTAATAGCAACGTGACTATGAATATAGTGATGTTTGCTCAAGCCCCAACAGCGAGTAAAAGTATCTACTAGACACTGGATTTTCCGACTAATAAATTCACAGATGATGACATTTCTCACAAATGATTTTTCCGTGTATTTTTTTTTTGATGCAAAGTTTTCAGTGAGATGATGGAAATTATCAGCGCAGCAGCAGATAATGCAATTTTTCTATACATGTACTATAAATTATAGCGTCTTTACTGGATATGAATATGCTGTATATGTATATCTGTTGTAAATGAATAATATATGCTATATATATATATGCTATATATAATATATGCTGTATATGAATATAAACTTATTACGCTTCAACAATTATAGTTTTCCATATTCACAAGTCTCCACTGAATGAATTGTACATGTTTTGTAGCCGGGTGCATATATCTGAAGCCACCAGAATTTGTCTGACTGGGTCATTTGACATGGAGCCTAACACTAAACTGGATGATCCATACCTGCAAGAGTTAGGGATGTGCACATACTTTATTAAGCCCGTGGCCATAGTAGAAGATAGCACGGCCAATGATATAGCTCACGCCAAGAGGGTGTCTTACTTTGACAGAAGACAAACATTGCACTCTATTGAAGGGGTAAGTCTAGCCTAGTTTACCAAGCATTTTGGATTATGAGTTATGTGCTGACGGATTGGCGATAGTAAGTTGGTGGGTGCACCCACCCCACCAATTAACATCCGTGAGCACATAACTCCCAATGCTAGTGGCCTAGTAAGCCAGGCTAGGGTAAGTCGAGACGTTCATGCCATGATTGAGCGCCAATAAAATGACACATACATGCACATGCATCATTCAAAATAGCCTACAATATAGGTGCTAAGTCTACATGTATGTTCTAACTGTGTACTCCTCAAACCTCGATCACAAATCAGCTAGTGATCGCAGGGTTATTAAATAAACAAATAATATAGGAACGAAAGTCCTATTTTTTTAGCCGGAAAAGTAGTAAAGTAAGAATATCAGGACGTTTATGATTTTGAATAATTATGATTTTTAACAATATTGATGGTGCCAACATAGCATGAAGTGCATACCCACATAATGATAAAGCTGATGTAGATAGATTGATGTTCTTTGACGTTCAGTATCATTTCAATAGCAGCAGACTTGGCTCTAATTTGACACCAAAATGTCTCAGTTAGGAGTCATTATTTGTTAAGGAACATTAGGCATAGAGTGAATATGAAGTGTCTGAAGTACAAGTTTACTTGGAACCATTACACCAAAACCATTCGCGCGTTTTAAGTTTGTTTGTCACAGTAAATTAATCTCTGATTAACAAGGTAAAAATGTCAAACACATGAGTCGCACATACATGTATAATCATGTAGTACATAATATATAGGCATATTACATGTATACATTACATAGCATCATGTGGTATTTCATAGCAATGATTAGCAATGCATGTCAACGCATAGCGATGCATCGCGATGCACAACGATGCATAGCGATGCACAACAATGCACAGCTATGCATAGCAATGCATAGCAATGCATAGCAATGCATAGCAATGCACAGCAATGCACAGCAATGCATAGCAATGCACAACAATGCATAGCAATGCATAGCAATACATAGCAATACATAGCAATACATAGCATAAATATATTTAGCAGCATGATTGCAACATCAAACGTTGTCTACACTCATCATAAAGCTACTACAGTAGCTTTATGACACTCACACTAAAGATGGTGCGGCTATGCTATTGCCTATTAGACCAGGCCATTTGGTTGGTTTTATTAGTGTGATATGCCTCTGAGCCAACCTGGTGACTCTGACCATGTTTATTATTCAAATAAATTGCCAGGATCATTCATTTAGGATACTCCAGCAATGATACTCAATTTCAAGCCTTACGCATGGCAGAATTATTAAAGTACCAGAGTGGAATTCAATGAAAAAATAAGGGAAACCAAAAATATAAATGTGGGAATACAAGACTGCTAACCACAACGGGATGATATCTATGTTACTAGTCAAAACGCTAATAAATGGTGCAACTTACACATTACAATTAATTCACTTACAAGTTTTGGATGTTATTTGCATAGCACACTATACCAAAACTTCTGAATACTGCAATGGTTTTACTACCCTCCCCTGCTCAGGTCCTCGGCAGAGACCTGAGGCTGACAGTGACGGTAGTGTATTCTATTATATTACCAACTTACTAGCAGCACGAGCTGTATCACTATTATTACTATTGCATAGGTAGGGGGGACTTCTTGGAGTCGAATGGAGTCTTCTTGGAGTCTAATAAAAGTAAAACAGACCATCCTGCCGGCTTTGACCATTTTTAGGTGCCTTCTACCGCATGTTGTACGAAGCCACACCCCCACACTACTACATATATAAATGTCATTGTACAAAGAACACTCTCTCACTTCTGTTTTATGTCTTCTAATGGGCGGCTGCCCTTTTAAATAATCAACCATTTAACTGCTTACTTTACCGGCCTTATACTTCCGTCTGTATAATGTGTCATGTTGGCCTTTCGCTATGACCGCTCTGTCTCATCCCTAGACAGAGCCATCCCAGCCTTTAGCCCTCCCTCCTACAAACACAACTCCTCTTGCGGCTGCATGCCTACTGGAGACTGTATCTTATAATGAGAGTTCTAGCTGGCCTCCTCTCACTCCAGTTGCCAGGGGTCCATGACCATTCACCTCCACTCTCAGAGTGGGGGAGTGGAGGAGAGTGGAGGAGAGTGGAGGAGAGTGGAGGAGAGTGGAGGAGAGTGGAGGAGAGTGGAGGAGAGTGGAGGTAAACTGTTACAATACTATTTGATGCATATACTCAATAATAAGGTAGTCATATTTTAATACCCTACTGGAAGAAATTATTAGCGGATTTAATTTTGGCGAATCCTCAGTATACACCTGAATTAGTGGACTTTATTTTTGGCGAATTTTGAATTAGCGAAATTTAAAATCGCACAAAGTGTTATCTTCTATATAAAACCTTTAAATTTTACTACTAAAACTCTTGAAATTATTTAGAGAATTAAATATTAGCGGAATTAATATTTGGCAAATTTTCCATTAGCGAAATTAGCTAAAATTAATTCCAACCAATAATTTCTTCCAGTAGGGGTATACTCAATACTCAATATACTCAATCCGCTACAAATTAATTGCATTATAGACAGATTGTATGGTGTTTGAATTGGAGACCAAGATGCCAGTACACTTACGACACTCTACAGACAACGCCGTCAACAAAATGATCCAAAGTGCCACAGATTCTAAGGCTGATGATAAACTAACCAAAGAGCTTGTACATTCGCTGCATCTAACATACAAGGTAAAGCTAGTGAGTCAGTTCTTTGTCTCGCTGACCGCTAAACTTTGCCCCCTTTTTCTAGTTTGAGTGAGAGACTTAGTTAGCGATACTGTATCTCAGATTCGAATTGTTTCAACGAGAGATCTAGCTCGTCTAAGGCAGTCTTGAGAGTGGAAGAACTGGAACAAGCTATGTTTATTTACTGATGTATACACAAACAGACTTTCATTGTTTGGATTAGTGTGGCTTACCAATCCTACTGCATTAGGAGTTATGTGCCCATGGATCAGGGGAGAGTGTTGGGGTACACCCCAACACCTATATACGCCGACCCACAAGCTCATAACTCCCATTACAGTTGATTGGTTAGCCAGGTTATGTTTGGACATGTTTGGAATTGGAATGAAGCCAATAATCGATTCGATTTTTCTCAAAGCAGTATTATTGGAAAAGGAATGGGAAAGCTAAAAAATATAATTATGCCATAGATATATATATATTGTAATATTATCGTTACATTACATGTATTCCTCCATTATTAAAATTTATTGAGGAGTACATGAAACCCAGTCTTTTTTCAATCACTAGCATTTGTCACACTGATATAAAAAATACATTGTCGATGGTTGTTTTGAGGTGACACATTTAAAAGCCAGTTCAAACTTTAAGCTGTTTGACGCATCTAAATTTACATTTATGTTGAACGCAGCATTATTAGAAAATTATAGCTGTATTATGTTGACCTTGATTTGATAGCTTCACTAATTTAAAATCACTATTACAATGAATACATGTACTATATTTTATTACTACACGTCAATTTTGGCTTCAGTAATATTATTGGCAAAAATGACCAAGCACAAAAGAGAGCAGGCTTCTTTGTAACAATTGCATCTCTGATGCACTGGCGCTCAATCAGATATAGATCCTAGATGTTATAGCTTTGATGCAATACCATTAATATATTTTAGGACAAGGAACATGAACAGAAATACAGAGATTGTAAGGACGACTCTTTCCAAACCAATGCATTGTCATTTGTAATAATGACAGTCGTCATTGTCATTACACAGATTGTATCTAGTGTAGCGATAGTCGACCAAATGTACGTAACTATGCCAAGTCTCCTCTCTAAGGATTAATGATGGAAAATGCATAAAAGACACATAGTTTGGTATCTATGTGCAGTTTTCTATTTAAGTGAAATCTTCTGTTGTCTGCCAGTACATTAAACAATTTCAAAAGAACAGAGCCTATTGGAGATGGTCAGTCTCATACTTAGATGAGGCTCATCACCTATCATATTTTGTTTGTTTTTTGGTTTTTATTACTGCTGTGCCGTTGCTCCGTATAACGGGCCTCTTAAGCTTGAAGCTTGTATGAACAGTAGAAACTAGGTGTGAAATGAAGAGCTCACATACACAACAGGATGGACCAGCTGGGATTGAATGTGCAATAATTTAGCCACTGAGCCACCATGTCATCCATGTCACTGTCATCTGTATTTTGAGCATCAGCACAATGTCAGCATATTGGAGTTGTGCTCCTATCTATATGCGTACCAAATGCAGTTCATGTTTCAATGACATAATATTACAATGACATAATATTACAATGACATATTACATTGACATATTACAATGACATATTACAATGACATATTACATTTCTTGGACTGTCTTTACAAAACACAAATACTATTCTGTTACTGCTGCCTGATTTACCTGCTCCTGTGCGCAGAAATATTTTGAAAGGACGAGTCATAATATTTTCCTCTGATATATTTTAGGCATTGGGTAAGCCCACTGTTGACCGGTCTGGTACTTCTTCTCAGTGCCTTATTTCTAATATTTGTGGTAATGCTTCGTCTTATGGCATACTATAAATACCAAAGGAGATTAAAGAATCCAAACTCTGACTGGAAGAGTGCCGACAGGTCTCATCTTAAAGAACTAAAAGAATCTACGATACCCACAACCTACGCTGTTAGAAACACGATAATCACAGTGGCAATTATAGCCCTATTCCTTTCTACTATATTTCACCCGGTGAGAACTACAACTGGCATTAAAATTTGTTCATAAATTGCTATTATCACAGCATTTAAAAACAATCTGTTAAAGAAATTGTTTAAAACGAGATTGAAATGGCTTGGGTAATTTTATAGTTGACATACTTTCAGTTGACAATTTTAGAGCACTGTATCTGCATATTACATACTTGCATGCGTTATATTATTACAATGATACTGTTTTTAGTTGTACAATGATTTCCACATAGTTATAATGGCTAATATTGTATTTTAGATATATACTAAGAAAATGGGTATGGTTCAGGACCCTTGTTATAATTCCGTAAGTTATTTATGCTAGTTGATGCTTTTCAGCAGTTCATATTGTCTGGAGTTGTCATGCTACTTTTTTTGCAGCAGGAATTTTAATATTAATTCATGACATATTCATTGTCTTAAGAGTGCAGAGTTTTATTTTAAATACGGATTAGTGTTTAAGTACGTACTATTCCAATATTACAACCCAAACAACTGATATTTAATAACCTGTACACATTATGAATTTCCAGCCTTTTCGAGTCTTTCTGATGTTTTCTATTTTCAGTATATCTGGGTATCTTGTCTACTGGTCCTGCTGTCAACAGCGGCATTCCTCAAATGGATGTATATGCTGAAAGTAATCATGTTAGTATTGATGTCAGCTGCCTTCATTGTTGTACACGAAACTGCTGCCACAGAGACCATCAGTGAGGTGTATCACCAGGTACAAGTTAATGCCACCGAATTTTCTACCAGCACTGAAAGGTAAGGCATGCTCCATGGTTCCATTAAATATGTCAATAAGTACGCTAGTGTTTATATTAGTAGAATCGACTGGGCTTTCGATACCCCAAAGCACTCAATGACCCCAGTGTATTATCCAATAAGATCGCAGTATTTCAAAAATTGACCAATTGCAGAAGGGCAAAATGAGCAGAGCACCACCAGCAGAATTTTGAATTATTTTGAATGAAAATGGAGGCTTCTGATTGGTTGGATTGTGATTTGTGATCCATTTGAAATCATTCGAAATGAGCAGAGCACCACCGGAAGTATTGTAAAATAGGTCAAGAGTTCAAGCGTAGGTGGTATCTATAAATAGGTTTTTGCGGTTAATTAATACGCGTGGGTGGTAAGTATATTTAAGTACGATGTTTTATTTATAGCTTTTGCGGTAAGTTTTAATTTAAATATAGTTTATTTAGTTATTTATAGATGTTATGTTACGAGAGTTAGGAATGGTTGGAGAGCGGAAGTTCAGATGTATCTATATTTAAGTCGATGTTTATTTTTAAAAATGTCTAGCAATGAGGAAACGGAAGTTTACTCGTCCTTGGATGAACGTCAATGTTTGAGCGTATGAAATAAAAGTGTGCTCGTGCGAGGCTTTTCGATCTGATTGCGGCCTGGGGGGTCTCACAGCTGCGAGTCTTTAATCGGATGTCTTAAAGACAAATCAGCGACGATTATGGCAATGACACTTTAGTTTGGCACGGTTGTAATTGACGATTTCATCCTATTACGAGATTGCGAATAGACGAAAGAGAGAGGAGAATTTTCTGGAATATTTATGAATACATGAATATTTTTTGAATGAAAGGAATGTTGTTATTAATGTCACTTACGAATGCGGAAATCGGATGATCATCAACGTTTGAGCGTGTGAAATGAAAGTGTGCATGCGTGCGAGGCTGTTACGATCTGACTGCGCCCTGGGGGTCTCATGGCGTGAGTCCTTAATCAGACATCTAAAAGACAGATCAGCGACGACTATGACAATGACAATGACACTTTAGTTTTGCACAGGTTGTGATTGACGCTTTCATCTTATTGCGAGAATGAATGGTGAATGAATGATGAATAAATGATGATTCAAAATTTTTTGAATGATGATTTGAAATTTTTTGAGTGAAAGGTGATTCGAAATTTTTGAAAGAAAAAAAGAAACATCGAAATTTGTTGAATGAATGATTCGAAATTTTTGAATGAATGATTTGAAATTTTTTGAATGAATGATTTGAAATTTTTTGAATGAATGATTCGAAATTTTTTGAATGAATGATTTGAAATTATATATATATATACTTACCATTTACATATTTGAAATTATTCGAGAAGCTTGGAGACTGGTCCTTCCACTGCAAGAGCTGGAGTGATAATGGAAAAAAGGGGTTGTACGATTGTAAAATTTACTAAAGTTCTAACCAATGAGATGATTGGAATTTTTTTGTACTTCCTCCGATTGGATAAATTTGGCATTATGACCCATTTGAAACTTTTGATTTGATTGGGCAATGAGATTGGATTTTGAATGAATGATGAATGAAAGGTGATTCGAAATTTTTTGAATGAATGGGGAAAGAATGACGAATGAATGAATGATGATTCAAAATTCTTTGAATGAATGATGAAGAAAACAAGTGAAATGGATCAAGTTCTATATATTTATTAATTTAATGATAACATAATAAAAATGTATAAAAAAAGATGTAATAAAACAATATAAAGATAAAAAATTAAGCATAATAATCTTTAAAATAAACTTTTTGGAATATTTATGGAATGATTCGAAATTTTTTGAATGAATGATGAAAGAAAGGTGATTCGAAATTTTTTGGATGAATATTGATTCGAAATTTTTTGAATTAATGATGATTCAAAATTTTCTGGTTGAATGGTGATTTTAAATTTGTTGAATGAATGGTGAATGAATGAATGATAAATGAAAGGTGATTCAAATTTTTTTAAATGAATGGTGAATGAATGAATGATGAATGAACGGTGATTCAAAAATTGTTTAATGAATGATGAAGAAAACGAGTGAGATGGATTAAGTTCTATATATTTATGAATATAAAGATAACATAATAAAAATATATAGTAACAAATGATATAATAAACAACATAAAAAAAAAAGTTAAAGCATAATAGTCTTTAAAAACAAATTTTTGGAATATTTATAGAATGATTCGAAATTTTTTGAATGAATGATGAATGAAAGGTGATTCGATTTTTTTTGAATGAATATTTATTCGAAATTTTTTGTATGAATGGTGAATGAAAGGTGATTCAAATTTTGTTGAATGAATGATGAAAAAACGAGTGAGATGGATTAAGTTCTATATATTTATGAATATAAAGATAACATAATAAAAATATATAATACAAAAAATTACAATGAAAAAATACAAAAAAAAATTAAGTATGATAATCTTTAAAAAGAAATTTGTTGGCCAAACTCTTAGACTCATAGATTATGATAATTATTAAATACAACTTGAAGTTAGTACCAAAAGCATAAACTAATTTCTCAAATTGCAAAATAATTTTTTAATTGTGAAAGATGTTGTATTTGGAGTAATCATATTATACAATAACTTGATTTACTACAATCGCGCAAAAGAAATACAAAAACAATAATTAAATACAACTTGAAATTAGTACAAAAGCATAAAATAATGTTTCCAATTGCCAAATAATTTTTCAATTATTAAAGATCCAATATTTGGAGTAATAATGTTATACAATAAATTGAATTGCTACAATCGCATAAACAAAAACAAATAAAAAAAGAATCAAAATACTGAATTAGTGTTATTACAATTTGCATAAAAAAAATGTTGATGCGAATAAAGTCTAGTCGCAGCATTTACATTGTCGCTAGTTCAACGCGCTATAAAATTTGCTGCGGATACAAATCCTCTCAATACGCAAACACTGAGACTGACAGTTTTAGTCAACATGCACTTGAGATGATTGCCACTCTAGTGCTTATACATTTCTGGAAATCTATGGTAATTGCTAAATCCTTTCCATCCGTCTTGTTGCTTGATCCAATGGGAGAATTTTTTGCCTTCTAGATACTCTGTAGTCCACCGAATTATATTTTTGACAACATCAGATGTCAAAAATATAATTTTTGACAAAACACCATTGCTCTCACGGATACATCCAGCGAATACCAATATTGCAATAATTCGTACCCACTGTATTCCTGTTTCGCACACAGAGTCATTTATATCGCATAGTTGTGACTTTGATCCTTCTCCATGAATCCTTAAAAAAGAGACATCTCTCGAATTTCTTTGACCTAAGTTGTGCGAAATAATTCTCCCATAGCCCGCAAGTTTATATGAACATTTCCAGGAAAGAATTTTCCAGCATTCCATTTCCATTCCAATTTTCATACCCAGCATTTATTAATATATCTTCAATAAAGTCTTTAGTCAGTTCTGATGTGAGTTCCATAGTAGTGACAGAGACGAAACCTGAAAATAATATTGCCTATATACCACTCATTTCGTGTATTAGTAACCAGGATGACAATTATAGACAGCTTCTGCCATTTTAGTTGCATAATGTCCACAAGTATTTATACTTCTCTCATTCATGTACACACATCTACTTCCTCTGTAGCAAAAGTCGATATCTATTTTCATCTTTTGTATGTCACCTTCTAAAAAAATAGATATGAACAAACTAAAGAATTCGTCTTAACAATTATGGCCAAAAAAATATGGAGTTAAAAGAATTCTGATTAAAAAAACCAGTTTCTTTGTTTGTCAAAGCATAGTTCAATTATTAGAGAATAAATATAACAAGAAAATTATAAAGCCTAACATATCCATATCCATTAGCTCATCTTTGTTTTTAGTTCTGAGAGTACAACTTCTAGGATCATCTACAGTTTCTATTACAGGGTGGAGGAAGAAGTGAAAGAGAGAATGGTATTCGGACGAGTAGAAGTGGAGGTGGTGGTGTTGATTAGAAGAGTGTTGTTGTTAATTAGTAGAGTGGGACAAGGACAGGTACAGTTTTTTTCTGCGGGTGGAGCAGAAGATTTGTTGTAGGAGAGCAAAGTAGTTGTTATTAATGTAGGTGTGGTGGAAAGTGTGAAAGATTTGGTGTTGGTAGTGGCGGAGGTGGTGGTGGTGAGGGGTGAAAGTTTAGAAGAGATTTTGATATAATTGATGTGGGTGTAGTGGAAAGAGTGAATGATTTACATGCATTGTCCATACCACTGGTGGAAGTGGTAGCAATTTATAATACGAGTAAATACATCGTGGATAGAATGGTGGAAAAAGATAAAGAATTAGAGGCGAGAGGTGAGAGTGCAGACTCAGATTTTGCTATAGATGTAGCGAATGCTTGGCTATCACAACCACGCTTCTGGTGCTGATGATGGTGTTTAATGCAAGTAAAGTTTTTGCAGACAAAGTTGTGTTAATAACTATGGTTGAGTCATTTGCGAGTTTCTTTTTACTAACTATTGTTGAAGCTTTTCTGAGTAAATGATACTGAAAACAAAAAGTTAGAATAATCGCAGATTTTTTTGTACTTCGCACTAATGCATACAAATTGTGAGTTTATATTTTAAATGCATAAATAACATAAGAAGAATATTAAACTTATGCATTTCTCTCTATAAACTTTTCAACTATATACTTTAACCTCATACTCACAATCTGATTAACATTTATTTCTATTCTTTCTGATGTCTCTTCAATTTCCCTCAAGCTGATCTAGAATCTAAAATAATTATTTGTTAAAAAAGATTCCTCCTAAAGTTGCATTTTATTGAGAATGTATAAGGATATCTATTATTCATCATATTCAAAAAAAATCTACACATTACGTCGAGTTGAACAATTAGAAGATTGTATTAAATCAATATTAGCGAGCAGAGTAAATAAAGCAATGAGTTTATAATTATCATGCACACACATATTGATTGTTTCAGTTCTGCTTTCCAAATGATTTATACGCAGTAATATCACGCTTAATATACTGAGAGCTGATGTACTAAAATTTCAGTTTGTTACAAAAAAGAACAAAAAACAACATTTGTTTTCTTTTCAATGATTATCCACCCCTTAGGGCAATGGTATTTGTCTTAATTTGTACTCATAGATAAAAAATAAATTGTTGCAATTATCTAATCTATAAGTCTAACAGTTTGCCCAAAAAATTTCTTTTTGAAGATTATTATACTTAATTTTATTATTTTTTATATATTTTTTTGTTATATCTTGTTATTATGTAATCTTTATATTCGTAAATCTATAGAACTTAATCCATTTCACTTGTTTTCTTCATCATTCATTGAAAAAATTCACCTTTCATTCTCCATTCATTCATTCACCATTCATTCAACAAATTTCGAATCACCTTTTTCATTCATCAGTCATTCAAAATCCAATCTCATTGTCCAATCAATTGAAAAGTTTCAAATGTCATAATGCCAACTTCATACAACCGGAAGAAGTACAACAAAAATTCCACTCATCTCATTGGTTACAGCTTTAGTAAGTTTTACAACTGTGCAACCCCATTTTTCCATTATCACTCCAGCTCTCGCTGTGGAAGGACCAGTCTCCAACCTTCTCGCATCAATTTCAAATACGTAAGTG
>JAOQGN010036515.1:0-12959 GCA_027564295.1 Himantozoum antarcticum
GCCCATACTACTACTACTTATGCATGTCTATGTGTACAGCCCATACTACTACTACTTATGCATGTCTATGTGTACAGTAGCAGTATTATGTGGTATGTTATGCTACTGTTATAGGTTTTCTAGCAAAGTGCACATCATATCCAGGTACGTATTACTATCATACATTGAGGCTCAGTGTGCATAGTATTTGCTGCAAATACAAGTTGTATAATTCGGACCGAATACTACATACTGACCAATATGACTTTCACGGAGAGACGTTCAAAGCGATTAGCAAGAAGCAATTTCAAGGCTTAAATGATTTGCTGCAGACTTCATGATGATGCAGATTTGGGTTGCCGTGAACAATGAAACAATTGTTTCTGAAACAGCACCGCAAGTGAGGACTACAGATTTTAATTGGACCTGATACTGATTGTGGAATGATTAATTTTATTATTCAATAAATATATAAAAGTGGATTATTGAATAGAAAACACAATACTTGTTCAACAGTATTGATTTGAATCGTTCATAAGAGGTAATTAATACCTTACGTTGTAAAACTGTTAACCATAATATGATTATATTACAATATCGATGAGCATGTTTCATTGAATATTATGCACTTATGAATATTACGCATCATCCATTGAATATTGCATTGCATATTATTCATCATATAAAACTAGGCGTCAGGCCTAAATACGTAGTTCAACGATGCTCTATGTTCCGTCAGACCCAACAACAAATTAGATAATGATAGATATAAAATATAAACTTACTGTCGAAACATAGGCCCAGAATATAGGTAGTCTGACTACAGGGGCGCCCCATAAAAATAGAGGAGTAAATAATTAAATAATTATATCTTGCACTCAGCTCTTTCAAAAATATTAGATACCATCAGAAAGTCTTCTACTACTATAACAGTGTTAGAGGTTGAGTTGGCAAGTCCACGACGACTCGGAAAGGGCAAATCGACTGGCTTAATGAAAATAACAGGCAAGAGAAATCGTGTAAATCAGTAAAAATATCAAAAGTGAAGCACTGCCATGAGGTCTAAAGATGATGAAAACATTACCATGAGATCTAACGGTGATGAAAACACTTCAAGATTAGTTGTAGTCACAGCTGCACAGCTTGCTTCACTGTTTTGGTGGTACCACTTAATTCAGGTGACTTTGACTAATGGTGTTGAAGAATTAACCATTTGAGTCGAGTGACTCAACTACTTCGTCAATAGATGGTCGGAGTATCGAACAGTGTTGAAAGTGACAGCACAAGATGATTTGAGCATTGCATAGAAGAATTCAAGTGGGAGTCATCCTCACAATATAATATGATATATACAAGCAATATATATAATGCTGTTACATATTTTAACGTATCAGCATGAGTGGAAGACGCTGCTATTTAACAGTTCTCTTTATCAATATCAATATGGGAGTTCCTTGTCAGCACATCTTTAGTTGTTTTTTCCTTCTTTCTCCTTCCTAGACAAAAAAAAAACGAGAAACACATGTACACAACAAGTGGAAATTCTCAGTTGTGCTGTTTGTTTTGTATGAGCGATATACTAGAATAATTATATCGGCCAGTGCACAGTTGTCTTCCCTCAACTCATTCTTGAAACTATTGGACTGCCACCTCGTAAAATATTCCTGGACAACACAATAATGCTATTATATATCAGAGCATAAAGCAGCAGGACATCCCAAGTACTGCAGGACATCCCAAGTGCTGCAGAACATCTCAAGTACTGCAGAACATCTCAATTGCTGCAGGACATCCCAAGTGCAGTAGTACATCCCAAATGCTGCAGGACATCCCAAGTGTTGCAGGACATCTCAAGTACTGAAGGAGGCTACTCGGCAGTATGTTCCTACACTACCTACAATCTGTCACTATTTGAAATGGAGAGGGATAGCTGTACTAATTGGTGTGCCATCCTCCTGTACACACAGAAGCACCGTCTGATGTAAAGTAGTAACACCCATTTACACGCTTCTCAAGCCGGTAGGTACCATATACGTAGGTAGTAATACCATCTATTGACGGTTGCTGAAGTCAAGGCTAATGGGTGGCTATGTATGAATGTAGTATGTATGCACAAATGTTTATACGACTTACATTTCAGTATTCCTGTTCCTCTGCGAAGCACTAAAGTTAAGTCCAGACCCACTGGCTGCATCCACCATGTACAGTAATACAGCAAATATCATAGCAACACATAACATCACCTGTAATAAGTAAGCTACTGTATCATAGTATACTAAATCACAAATACTGTTTCCAGGACACATGAACAGGTTGTCAGTGAAACTACTCGACTGTAAAGCTGTCCCACAGCATGGCCGCCATAACCATGTTAATGGTTATACAATGTGTTTAAAATATATTTGGTAAAAGGGTATTTGCTGGAGTTGCTATAACATAGCCATTTTATAAAACCTAGGCAACGCTGGTAGTTTGAGGAGTTGATTCAGTGACTGCTATTTCAATTGTCAATGGATTTGCAGCTACAGTGAGATATAAGAGCGACAGACAGGTTAGTACAAGTGTGGTAGCAGAGAACTCTCACCAGTGCACTATTCACCTGGCCAAAGATATGAAAGATAAGGTTGGGACCGTTGGCAATGAGTACAACCACCACGGAGGTAAAAGAAACGGGAGCACTAACTCCTTGTCGCTAGTATGTAGCAACGGCGGTATATATAACATAATCTGCCCACCGGCGATATATATAATAATTATAATTATAACTGGCCTACTGCCCACTCAGTGGCCTACTGCCCACTGAGAAGATGTCGACTACACACACTGCAACACACAACGCACTCTGTACTCTGATTATTGTTAGTGCTCCATTGTTTTAACTCCATGCACACGACATAGAAGGCAAAGAGTACACAGTACATAGAAGGCAAAGAGAACATACCATATAGAATGTGATTAGTATGATATATCCATTGTTATCTACTAGAAATCCAGAGACCTGTGATGCGATGGCTAGTCCCGCATTCTGTGCGCTCAGCATACTGTAACAACCCAATAACATACAATCATTATACAGCAGCAAGATACAACATGCAGATATCAGACATAAACAGCTGAGCTGAAATATATGTTTCAGTCAAACCTCTCAGCTGCTGACTCGACAGCAGCAAGGAGTGAAACAGTAGTTTGGATGTCGACAATAAGTTGAAAGTGACATCCCCAAGCAATGTAACTACCAAATCAGTATCGTGACTCAGTGCTTTCTGTGAAGCAAACTACTTACATCAAATATCACCTGAAAAGGTCACAAACCCAAAAGAGAGCTGACGATGTTTTCTCTATTTATAACGGTATGTACTTACATTCCATAGGCTGTACCAAGCTGATTGTCTGGTATAAAGAAAGCGAGTAAAGGCCAGAGAGAAGCAGCTAGGATGCTGTATGCAAAGCCCATCAATATCATTGGTACAAACGGACTGACAAACGTGAATGACAACAGTGCATGACAACCTGCAAGGATACAAAAGACTTGGAATAAAATGCAGAAAATGAGAGGTGGCAATAGGAGCTAGAGTTGGCAATAGGAGCTAGAGTTGGCAATAGGAGCTAGAGTTGGCTATAGGAGCTAGAGTTCAGAATTTAGGTAATAAATAATATCATTAGCTAGGTGTGAGTGGAAAATCTGAAATATAGTTAAATGTCATAAACTTATAACGACGACATTGGCGTTTAGTAATTGAGTGAGCACTCATACTGTAAAGAAAAGGGAAGAAAGACTTTAAATCACAAGTAAAACTGCTTTGTTTAGTGTCTTCATAAATTGATCATTTCACTTCATTATTTTGACATCATTTATGTCCTAATTGCTAAAAATTGCATTAAATTGCTAAACGAATTCCAGGGAAGGCCCTCCGGACCCCTTGACGTGAAGGCACCTCCGTTAGCGAGTATAGGAAAGATTAAGCATCCTCGCTTTGCTAGTGTGATGCCAGTCGTTATGCCAGTCGGTTCTAGATGCCAGTCGGTTCTACATGCCAGTCGGTTCTACAGGACTTTAAAACTCCAACTCAATGTCTTGGGAAGTAAAGATCGTCTACATTGTTTTTGGGATGTCGTGCTTTGGTTGTGTTATTAATATTATCATTAACAGTATTATTATCAGTATAATTATTAATATTAGAACTGCAGAAAATCCTACAATGTTTGTGTGTACATTTGCTGGGAATACGAGCCTTACCGAGTGTGATCAGAGTTCCTGCCATAACCCAGAAGATGTTTTTGCCAGATTTATCTATGAGGAAGCCAAAGACTGGGGAACAAGCTGCAGAGAGAATGTATACTAAGCTGTTTACTACACCAGCCTGAGCGTGGGTCATGCCAAACTTCATCTCAAAGAACACACTACAAACAATACGAAGCACAATTATAGCTATATATCTACATGCATTATAGCGCGGACACTACACAACTGTTATATAATTGTAAGTATATGTAAAACATTAATGAAGAGGTTTTTTTTATCCCACCTGGCTTCCTTATATCAACACAGAGAGAAACTTAAAGCTTACGAATCTTGCCCAAGCATTCTTAGAAGATCACATTTGCATATTAACTGCAACCTTAGAACACCCTAGCACCTAATTCAAATATGTAAAACACAAATTAGATGAAGGAATGATTTAGTTACGTGTATAAATCTTTGACTGAGATAGATGATAAATCACACATGAATCGTTTAAAATTATGAGTTTTCTACCCAATGTAATTGGATTGAGCATTTAGTATTGATAGAAGCAACCCTAGTATACAATACTAAACCCTAAAACTCAGCACTTAATTTACTAAAAACATAGAAGAAAACTCGCACATCGAGAGAACAATCCCCACTCGTCAATGAACAATGTTTAAAAAACTTGGTAACATGTTTCAGGAGCTCAAGCTTCTGGAAGCTTCTGGAAGGTTCAGAGCAGAGCAATGTTTCAAGAACTCAACAAATGTAACAGAACATTGGTTTGTTTTAATTTCAACTGCTTAACATAATATTACTACCTCACATAAATCTGTGAGTTTTGCTGTCAGTTGCTGGATAGCATCATCAGCCAAACCAGATACTACAATGTATATTATAACTGGTGTTATACTCACAGCCCGAGGCCGATGAAAGGAAATACTGTCACGTAGTAAGCTATACAAACTCCACATATAAGCCACAATTTGCCATTTAACATCAAGGCCTTCATGTCTCTCAAAGTAATTGTCTCCCCTGAAAAGCAAATAGAAAACGTTCAATTTGTCGCTTTGATGTTCTGTCGGGCATTACGTTGATTGCGGGCGAGTAGAAAATGATAATAATTTTGGTTATTTGGTTGACTTCTATTGTTTTAGATGGCAATCCGAATGGCGTCCGGTATTTTACCTGCTGGTCAGAACAAAGAGAACTACTTTAGGGCTTAGGGCTAAGAATCCAGCCTAGAATTCTTAGCACAGAGAATTGTTTGACTGTAGCGTGAAATGAACTCAGTACCTCACTGGTGAGTAAAACTCGTACCTCACTGGTGAGTAAAACTCGTACCTCACTGGTGAGCAGAACTCAGTACCTCACTGGTGAGCAGAACTCAGTACCTCACTGGTGAGCAGAACTCAGAACTGGGGATCAGATGTCCTGTGTGTTGGTGATTGCTGAGGTAGAATTATTGACCATATTATTATCACAAACATCATGACAATCCAGGAAAGAGACCTCACTCCATTTACAGATCAGCTACAGAAAGTTACAGCTTTGCCAAAAGCATGTGCACCAGCTAGTTAATACAATGCAGCGATTTGAGGCGCTTGTGGATAGGTAATAGAAAGTTTAAGCATGGAGGTATCGGTTCAGACCAGGTTGTCCATACCAACTACTACCAGCAAGGTCTGCAATTTCTCAATGCAAATTTTTGTGGGATTTGTGCTCTCTCAAAGACACCGATGAACACTAACTTCAGCAACGCTTACCCACTTCACTGGAGGTTAAATATGACAGCTGCCTGAGAATGGCGTCCTACATCATACAAACGTGTCATGTAACTGATTACCGTGATTAGAAGATGATGCACAACTGATAACTCTGTAACTCCGTGCAGAAACTCTCTATTGCTACCTAGTAGATGGTGATACTAACCATCTACTAGGAAATGTAGTCAATAAATCGCTGTTATGTATATATGCATGTACTAGTGATGCACCGGGACAGGCCCGGCCCATGCCTGGCCCGGCCCATGCCTGGCCCGGCCCAAAAACTGCTATATGAATACAGAGAGTCCACACAGACCGGGTTTTGGAACATCAGCTTTAAAAGATGGCAACATGAAGGTGACAAAATATATCAACAATAGCACTAGCAAATGTAACTCATTCGGTGAGTCAACCTTTCAATGGAAGTTGGAAACACATCTAGCATGAGTAAATATTGGCCGAGAAGTCATGGTATCGATGGTTCTTTGCTGGTCTTTGTACTCAGCAACACCTGCAAAACATCTCATCAAAACAGCAGCCTTATTCCCAGTCACACGCATGTAACCCAGTTCAAACCGACTTGTTCAGAAACACCTGACGAGGTAACCTGTTCGAACTAGTAAAAAAGTGTTCGATGCATTCCAGTAGTGTAGTTCCGGTGTTCCGATGCATTCACTAATACATAGTGAATATAGAGCGAATCGAGAGAATGAAACTAATGATCATTGGACCACGGTTCAAACGCTCTACCACCCTGCTCAGTCCGACTACTACAACTACTGCATAGTCTTTAGTTGATTGTTCATATCTTATCACATACCAGTGGTTGCTGCTGACATCCCCAGTATTCTCTTGGCTCTCCAGTCAAAGAATGCAAGCACCAGAGCACACACCAGGGAAAAGAGACACGTGAACATGGCTACAATTAGTAAATGATGCACAACATACTACATTGTATATAGAGAACAAGGTGAGAGTTCATAAGTTATAAAGATTGTATAGTGACATGAATTTGTAATAGTATACATTAAATTATATTATATATGTATGTTAATCATAAATTATTATGTTATTTAATTAAAATATTATGCATAATAATGAAATAACTTAAATTAATTAAGTTATTTAATTAATTCCCACTAGTTTCCGAGTTAATTAAATACAATAATGATGAGCGATGATAAATATTGGCTTACGGTGTTTGTTTTTTCGGTATATGGCAACAGAATTTCAGATATTATATATTTTTATATATACATTAGGCGGATTCGCAACCCAGTTCTCAGAACCTGGAGAATTTTTATTAAAATAATACCTGTGGTACATTTTCCAAAGGTCGCTATCAGCAGTGAACAGTACACCAATATAATATTAAAAATAAATTAATGTTTATTGTTCTGTGAACATTCTAATAAATGACTTTCTAATCAAATAAATCTAATAAACATTTCAATCCAATAAGCACCGTGACTGTATGTGTATGTAAAGTATGTTACACAGTTATTACTAACATCAATCGTAACAGTGGGAAAACTACAGATATGTTATATACAATGCTATATATATGGCCACATCTCATAACATGCGTATCAATGTCAAGTGACACGGGTAAATGTCTATGTCTGTCATGTCAAGGGGAAACATTGAACTCTGAAGTGTCTCTTAGACTTGCAGTGACTAAGAGACACTGAAAAGTTCACCCGGGGAAAGCAACTACCAAATGCATTCAGGGCACTAAGTATTTCATTGATCTCCAAAAACAGAACAGAAAGTTTCTGTTCAGGAACACAGAAGTTTGTTGAGAGATTGAGATTTTATTGGATAAAATGAAACTGTCTCAAATGAATGTGACTTTTAGTCAGAGTCAGACTCCCAGTACTTGCTACTATAAATGGTATACTAGATATAGCAAACTACTACTACTAACCAATTAACTGGGTCGCGAATCAACCTAATGCAGCATGATATTAAATATAGTTGTATTGTTTAAAGATGTTATAATATTGTTGTATTATTTAAAGTGTTGCTTAACATCATAGAAAGATAATATTTTGATTATAATTTTAATGATATATTAAAATATTATATGAGAGTATACTAGATATATTATATATTCTAATGTATATTAGAATATATATTAGAATATGTATGGGAATAGAATTATATATAGAATATTATGCTTATAGAATATATATTATACATGTATTAGAATATTATATAATATAATATATAATAGAATATTATTATACGCTAATATATTATATGCCAATATATTATATCCCAATATATTAGAGTATAATCATGTTAGAGTTAATGTTCATATTACATGTATAATATTCATATTATTATGAGGTGAAAAGGAACATCTCCTAGTTATAGGTGAAACGCAAACTCGCATCTAACTCCAAATATGCTATTGCTGCACGGCCAGGACATTGAACTCTCTACAACATCAGCCTTCTAAACTTTGCAATGATAAATTAATGGTGATTGTTCTATCACTATAACATACGCTGTCATCAATAATGCCGCCAGGTGTGTAAACATGAATTATTGAACTCTATGAAGCGCTGCAATTTTCTATGTGATGTGTCCAATATGGATATGTAATATGTATACATAAAATACTGTATACTCGTAGAACAGAGTAACGTAGAACAGAGAACTAATAGCATAAAACTACAAGGTAAAACCATTTAACATCACGCTAAGGATAGGGTAACTTCTCCCTTGCAATAAAAGGGTAATGTTTCGCGTCACACGAAATATGAGATGCGATCATCCCTAACTGCGTAGATCACTTCAACTTAATTGTTTGTGGAAATAATATCCTATTTTCTCGCAGACATAATACTGGATAAGGCATTACTATAAGATAGCAATGCCGAATACTAGACAGCTGAACATGTCAATCCAACATTGTTACAAAGTTTTGATGCTCTCTACTTGCAGAAGCTGTACGCTTTGTGGGTAGACGTTCGGCTAGTGCACAGCCAGGTGGCTATTCCAGTGGTGGATATACAAGTAGCAGTTACTCTTCGGGTGGAGGTTGCTCATCTGGTGGGGGATATTCATCTGGAGGGGGATATTCATCTGGAGGGGGATATTCATCTGGAGGGGGATATTCATCTGGAAGGGGATATTCATCTGGAGGGGGATATTCATCTGGAGGGGGATATTCATCTGGTGGGGGTTTCTCTTCAAGTGAGGGTTACTCATCTGGTGGGGGCTACTCCTCAGGTGGTGGATACTCATCTGGTGGGGGCTACTCCTCAGGTGGTGGATACACATCTGGTATGTCTCTACGAGGCAGACGTGGTAGTGGAAGTGGTCTCTCGGGGGACAGTTCATACAGCAGTGTGTCTCTAATTGGAGGGAGTGGTGGAGGTGGTCGAGCATCTAGAGTCCTGGATTCTGTCTTAGCAGGTAACCTATTCAGTACACGGGAATATTTATAGACGACTGGTAGTATTTTTGTGGGAATATGCAATATAGTAAGACCGTGGTAAGCTATCTTAATCTGACCGGTGGAATGATCTGCAGATTGCCCTTGGTTTGGTACGACTAGTGAAAAGATGTGGAGATTTCCATTGCCCTAGTCTGGTCCATTGATCTCGTCTGGTCCATTGCTCTAGTCTGGTCCATTGCCCTAGTCTGGTCCCAGGTCCATTGCTCTAGTCTGTTCCATGGAATGGTGAAGATATTGATACTCTGGCACATGTCTAAATGAAAACTACAAAATATGAAATTTATTTAAATTTCTTTTTGGCAATTAAAATTAAATGTTATAACACAATCTAATCATTTCACTTTGGGGATTTGAATCACCATTGATTAGTTACACCCCTATAGGATACTTGTCTTGCATAACATCTCTCATTATTGTAGGAGATTCATCTTCATCAACCAGTACTAGCAGGACAAGTCGTCAGGTTGGCGACACTACGGTAACACAGACTCGTACTGTCACTAAGAAAACCGTTGTCATTGATGTATAAGTATAAGTGTACTTCTGCTTTGGGATACGAGGAGGGCGTATGCTCCCAAAATATGTATACACCTAAACTACTCAATATACAAGTACACAAGCACAGAGAGATTTGACAGGCCGTCTTGAGACTCTATCTGAGGGAACTCTTACAGTACTATATGTGCTTAGCTTGGGTATGGCCCCGGTATGGGCCCGGTATGGCCTGAACAGAGTCTACTCCTGGTGGTCATATACCAGCCTCGTACTACAGAAGTAGACTGCTCTCTCTGCTGATAGTATTCTTATATATAAATGAGCTATTTGAATCAAAAGAGAGTATTACCAACATGGGATGACACTAGGCCTACTCATCTAATTTTAGTACATCAATGGTATAAGATGCATGCTTTGGAACTTAGCTTACTTTTAGCAGGTCCCGTTAAAACAAATAATTGCGAATTACACATTGTTTACGTGTATAAATGTTGCAACATTTTGCCATATTTATATTTTGAAAGTACATAACTTGTAGTAGTCCGAGTAATAGTCTGTCAGCATAGAAGTGGGGTGACTCATAGAAAGTTATATTAGCCTATATTAGTGATACTCTCTGTCTCTGTATCATCGAAAGATATAGTATTATTTATCATTATAATATTGTATATGTATATGTATTTATGTATTATCATTATCATAGGAATGTATTATTTGTGTATTATCATCATAAAATTATAATATAGTAACGTTTGTCCCCTACTCCCCTGGAGTCAGTAGTCACTGAACCGAGGTAAAGGGCTGAAGAGAGGAGACCAAAGAGAGCTCTTGTTATGTGCTGCCGACTACCCCAATCCAGGTTCTGGCCAGCGTAGCAGAAGATGCCTCTTCAATGGCCACCCGGCCAGAAGGCTTCTCTGTCAGCAGGTATAACAATCATACACAATGACAGAGCAAGTGGTGCACAGTGTATATGGATCAACTAGGCCATGGGTGGGCAACCTTTGTGGCCAACAAGGCTCAAGTAAATGGGCCGGTAGCGTGCAAGGCCGCATCGCGTAGTCCGGTACTGGGTATATCTGTGTGTCAGTATAGTCACTATGAATGCATTTAAATATGGTAGTTAGGTGCAAGATTTCTTAGAAAACCTCGGTAGAAACTTCAAATTTTAAAGCTATAAATGCACCACCTTTCATAAAACTTTAAATACATGTAATTTTTGTTTGAAATATTTCTATTATGGAAAAAATAGTTTGAAATGTTTAGTGAAACGTTTCACATGAAAATTTTGGAAAGATATTTTGCCAACTTTCGGATGAAGTCAATAAAGTGAACCCTATCATTAATATTTCTAACAACTTTCGTCATATTTCAAAGTGGTATGACCATAAGCAGTGGTTGAAAACTATTTCAAAATTGGTAGCCCGTTGCTGTCATCCAAAGGTTTTGCTATATTTAAAAGGTTGATAAAATACAGTCATCCAAGAAACAGCATAACAACGAATTCTTTGATCACAACTCATTTCCATTGAATGTTCTTTAGTAGGCTGGACACTATAATTATATCACTCATGATATCAGCATATTAATTATTATCTTGGCAACAATGAGGACAATGATAAATGTGGATTTGTGGAACAAGGTGCAGGAATTCATGTTTTAGAAATTACCAGTTAATCTAGAACACAAGCATAGGCAGAGAAGTTGTTTACCCTCATAATGTGAGACTGCATTCCATACTAATAATCCTACCGAAATCTTAGAATTCAGAATAATTGGGATTTTTCAGTAGTTGAGATGCAAATTAAATGATAGCTACTTTAGAATCAGACTACTAGCCTGTAGTTACGTAAAACAATGTTATCCAATTTTTCCTTATATTTCAGGATCTATTACTAGTAAAACTGAACCTAGCAAATATATTATATAACATACATAGCACTAGAAATGATAAAATCGTTTCTAGTCTCATAAAACCCCACGAAACATATTTTTGTAAAGGTTATAATACTAGAAATGATAAAATCATGACCCCGCGAAACATATTTTTGTAAAGGTTATAATATAAGTATTAGACTATACTTTGTGTTAAGGCCTAAAAAATCAACTGAAATTAAAAATAAAAAGAATGCTGAGAAAGATGGCACACACATTGAAATGAAATGTGTTTGACCTAAGCGTAATTAATCTCCTATTAGCCACAGTGGCGAATTGTATTGCCCACTAAGCACCACGAGGAGATGGGAGACCATGCCCAGCAATAACAAAGATAGCTATTTACAGTAGAAAGTACAATAACAAAGATAGATGTTTACAGTAGAAAGCATAAAGAAGAGTATAAATAGTAGAGATAGGTGCAGATATTGTGGAATGACAATTTTTTGTTTTTTGTTACCAACATTATTTTATTTTATATTAATAAACAATAGTAATAAGAAATGTAATAACATATACTTTCATTCGATGATAAATATAATTAATATATTTTCCTATCAACAGGACAGAGAGCTGAAGACTTAAAGTTCTGGTACAGAAGGATCAGCGTCCATGTTGTTAGCCGCAGAAAACTTATTATTGTCATTTAAGTGGCTGCGACGACGAAGTGTTTGAACATCAACATTATATTAAGCAAAGGAGTTTTCTTTACAGTATTGACATACCAAATTGTTAATATTGGAAATTTTTGTTTGAGAGTGTCACGCTGGTCTAGGAATATTATATTATCCATTGATTGTGGGTTGGCAATATATTCAAATGCAACATCATCAGATGAGATTGCCTCATCGTCAACGTCGAGGTCATAATCGCCATCTAGAATTGGTTGGGCAATTGGCTGTGCAGCAGGAAAAATATTTTGTAGCAATGGAACAGCTAAATCATCTTGATCGCCATCAATATGGATATTG
Organism: Himantozoum antarcticum; assembly: GCA_027564295.1. NCBI lineage: Eukaryota > Metazoa > Bryozoa > Gymnolaemata > Cheilostomatida > Bugulidae > Himantozoum > Himantozoum antarcticum. Next base: position 12,844 of record JAOQGN010036515.1, read on the forward strand.
TCATTAGGTATCAGTTGACGCCTGACTGCAGGAGGGTTTTCTCTTGAGGCGAGTAAAAGGCGAGAGCGCCTTTGACCAGATGCAGTTAGAGAACATTTCCTGCTAGGCATGCAAAG
>JAOQGN010036626.1:0-19834 GCA_027564295.1 Himantozoum antarcticum
TAAAACTGCTGAGAAACGTTATATGAACAGCTATAATTAGTTATCTGGAGAAAATTAATAAGACCAAATGTGATATCCAGAGTTGTCGTCTCAATTCCTTCTGTTTAAGCATCCGATGTAGGCCCGATATTGTTCTGCACTATTGCTTTAATGGCCAAAATAGAGAATCTTTTGTCATTACCTAAATGCAAAAAGGGTTTTTGAGATTGGATAAAACGTGTACAGTAGAATTTGGCATTCTTTCAAATCATAACTCACCAGTTGTATATGACTGGTTTTTCTGTAAATGCAACATGGTAGTTTTTTGATAGAAAATCTATCGTATCTACGGTATATTATATTTTGTTTGCTATATGGCGTAGTGTACACTCAGGTTCCTTGACAAACTATATTTCACTCACTTACCTCACTTTGGAGCTTTCCAGTGATGCTTCTCCAGCAGCGTGTATATGCAACATCTAGTTAAATTCCAGTTCTTGTATCAAAACACAGCTTGTTGTCAAGCTATTGCATTAAATATCAGGTACTCTGGCCCACCTGATGAACATCCATCAACCACAGCAACACTCTCCTGGTGGAGCTTAGGCATCATCTCCTAGACTGAGAACATCACAGCTACATCTACACTGAGCTAGCTGTTATTAGTGCTTTAGCTATTGCTCATCAATGCCAATTTCCTCCGGATTGGTATTTCTTTCAATTTTCTCTTCATTATAATTTCAATTTTTTATACTTGCATTAATATATATATTATGCTTATATCATTTTATTCCTACTGATGAAGCAAAACTATCTGCCTCACAAAGAGCTGTCGGCCCATCGTCAGCCAAGGAAATAATACAGTGGTGAAATTAGTTATATAATGACAGCGCTGTTGTGGAATGCAAAGTGGATGTGTCTGTCCAAGATTGGCTTTTCAGCCACATGTAGCCACCTTTAGCAGCATTTAGCTGCACTTAGCCGCACTTAGCCACACTTAGCCGCACTTAACCGCACTTGGCCGCACTTGGCCACATTTAGCCACATATAGTCACATTTGGCAGCATATGGCAGCATATGGCAACATTTAGTCGAATTTGGCAGCATTTAGCAGCATATAGCCATATTTAGCAACATATAGGCGAAATTCTGTCGTTTTAAGACACAGAGATTGAATGCAGGCAACATCATACTCGGTCACGGAGGATTGCAAAAAAGTTAAAATAGGGAGAGAAATAAAGTGTTTACACTCATTATGCAACCATTTGAATTCCTATTCCTAACCGGTATACTGTGTATTTACTTATTTCGTATAATATAATATAAGCACATAAAATTACATACTCTGTATGCAATTAAGCAGCTATTACACCAAGTTACAATGTTACATTATGCATGGCAGTTGTTACTGGCATTAGCATGAATATTTGATTTTTGTGTTGTTTGCCAAGAGCTATAGACTGAAGCCAATATAGACTGTAAGTGATTAAAGTAACATGTATTTGATGTCCGACTGTGACTTGTGAGTTTGCGAATAATTTCAACTAATTAGCGCCATGAGGGCCTTTATCTGTTTCATTTGCTGCAATATATTTTGCAAACACATTAAATCAGATTAGGTTTTTACATCAATCATAAATTTTAGAGCTTTTGCTTGATGCAATTTGTTTTTCTCTAACATGATATGATTATTAATTTAGTGTTATTCCCAAAAACCCACTTCTCCCAAGATTATACAGAACCTGTCAAAATTTGGGAGTTTTCTGTTCTCTGTCACCTAGTGAACAGACAACTCTGAAATATGGATGAAATTGGTTTTGTTGCAATTATATTAGGTATTATGTTTAGAGATTTTGGAGTTGCCTAATCTGTCGCGTAGACAATTTTACTCTCTAACAATTCGCTGGAAAAACAATGCATTCTGCTACGAAATCAACAAGTGAATCTATGATGAATGGATATAGCAATGTAGCATGCAGAGTCAAATTCTAAGCTGGTCTGCAACGAGCATTTATTTAAATGGTTTCCTATTGCTTGAGGCCCGATTTATGAGCTTTTAGAGAGGGTCATTGGGAAAGAGCTGGGGGTATTTCTAGTTCCGTACAACAATTATATGCCTAATTTAATATTGTAAACTAAACAATCGTAGCCTATGAACTGCCGCAGAGGCTGAGTGTAACTATGTAGCAGCCCACACTACATACAAGTAACTCCTGGGCGAGTGATCAAGCCACTGACTGCACCTTCAATTGATGAATGCAAAGATGAGCATTACCGGCTTTGCTCAGTTTCTAGGATGACTATTTTTATAACATGTATACAGGAGGTTAAATTCACTGCCTGCGTTTCCTTCAGAATCGAACTTCGGTTAGATTTTTGTAACAAATAGATTTATGCACCTAACTTTTCTCAATTGCACATTATAATTAGACTCATTTATTATTCACTCTACATTTTTCGAGTTCTATAAGATTTTTTTGCATAAAATAATAAAATCATATTAGCGTTATCCTCGATTGATGAAAAATCTTCTTCGGGACAAGCATCACAGAAAGTGAGTGAGATTCAAAAGTAAGGCTTTTACAGGTAACTCTAGCCTGTCTTTGACAAGCTTTGATCTGTTTGGAGTTGCGCCCACTATAGGGCCAGCAGAACAATTGTTCTGTTGGCGCTGTAGTGGGGGCAACTCCAAGCAAAACAAAGCTTGTCAAAGACAGGCTAAGGTAAGTCGTGTTATTGCTGCAAGTGCTTCCATAACACTACTGCTACGTATACATGGTGCAGAGTCCAACAATCATGGGATAACCCTCAATGGTACGTAAATGCGTATACACTCATACAGCGTAGAGAATTCTAGTACATAACGACGCTGGTCAGGTGTGAGTGTTTAGGGGATTTTGGGCGATGTGCCAATGTCATAGTTACATTGTACAATACAAAATATTTTCAATACCTATACATTGTACTGCTTATATATTTCCCAATGGTAGATGGCACTCGCAAAACCTGGAGCATGCTACATTGGGTGCAGCTTACGTGTTATATTGTTGAAGGTATGGGGATTATTTACAGAGTTTCGCTATGAATTCACACAGATCATTGATTAAGAATGATTATCAACTGATTGTTAATCGGTGGCATATATATCTACATGTACATATATATACATCTACATGTACATATATACATATACGCAGCTCCATGAGTCAGAATGGTGATTTGTTTAGTTAGATTTTGCCTTTGGTAAGAATTGCACTGTAAATTATTGCATAGGCCTTGTTTACACTTTTCTATTTCTTTCCTACAAATAAAGGTTTGCAAAAGTTGCTACGATTTGCATGCAGAAACTAGAATTGGTTTTCACACATTCTTTAATAAATATTTGTTGTATATTAAATTTAAGTACATAGCTAGAGTAGCCATTCAATATAATTTATTACAAGATATTATTTAACAGTTGTGGAGGGACCAGCAGAAAAATGGCATACTTTCCATATTGAATTTATTGTTGTATACTGAATAAAACATTCTAACTTAAATGTTTTATAATATAGATATAATAACATTTCTAGAATAGTATAAGGTTTGAAAATCTATTTGTCTACATCTTTTCGTATATTAGATTATACTAAATTATAGTAATATAAATTTAGTATGATAAATTATACTAAAAGATGTAGAATGAATAGATTTACATTATTTTTGCATTTTGCGGTTTTCTTGCAAATCTGCATTGCTGTAATTTACTGACTTGTGCACCGATCAAGTGACTTCTGTCTATAGAGCAATTAAAATCAGGATCTGCCCAGTCTCCTCATTTCAGTCATTCGATCTCCTATAATGTCACATTTACCTGTGTAAGGAGTTAATTTAATTTGTTACCGTATTTGATTTAAAAGCACCAACATTGGAAATACTCATACTGTATAGAATGATAGAGTCTGAGGGAAGGACATAAGTAAGGGTGTGCTAAGATGACTGCTGCAGTAATCTAGCCCTTCCTTTATGCCACCACACGTTTACAAAAACTCTCCAATCCCACATCCTTGCATTGACTAACTCCAGAATAATTTAAACAACAAGGGTGAGATAATAAAATGGAAAATTCTATTCATTATTTATTATAATTCTATTCTGAACCAGCAGAAATGAGTACAAAATTTGCACAATTAGATAGAACATGTGGAAGACAGAACTAGTAATAGTATTAGAGCGCCCGGCGCCTTGAAATCTGACAGTAGCGTATTTAGCTACACAATAACATTACTGATTTATGTGCATAACTGATTACTGTGCAACATTAACATATAAAAATGTTCATTACATCACCATTGGCAGGTCACAGAGTTATTCATAATATATTCTTGAATGAACCAAAAGGAAAGACCAAGTATGAATGAATGAATACGCACTACTATCTACTTGCGATGAAAATAACAATACAATAACAGACTTTTATATATTATATTATACAATCTCCAATGTACATGTACAAGAAAATAATTAATTCTTAAAAGATTAAAGCGAGTTACTAATGAAATTCTCTTTGAAATTGTTGAAGCAAATATATTACTATAATATAAATAAAATTAAAAGTACTTAACTTTTGTTTATACATCAACAGAAAGTTTGGTTAAAGGTTGGCAGTGAAGTGTCATCAAGCAGTGACACAATGGAATCTATCAGTTCGTCTTCATTGACGTCAGCAAGCATGGAATCATTGACGTCGGCAGCTCTTATATCCACGGACGGTGAGAGAGAGATATCCCAGTCTATAAGAGATATGGGTGAGTCCATCAAAGGTATAGGAGATCTCTCACTAGGAGCTGGATACGATGGAAAGGAATGTTCAGAGAATGGAGATGAGGCTTGAGTTCTAAGCTGCTGCTCTACTGCTGGAGATGCTGGGTAACACTGTGGCTCAACCACTGGAGAAGACGGATATATGCTTGGACTGGATGCACAACTATAAGAACTGTAACACGAACCAGGGCTGGATTCCGCATATATACTGGAAGATTCTGGTGTGTAACAGGATGGAGGTCTCATTGGCATAGATGTCAGTACTGATCTCTGCTGATAGTAGACTGGTGCCGATGACGAGTCCATATATTGGCAGCTGATAGGCAAGCTTGATGCCATGGGTTGTTGTGACAGCTGCTGTTGGTAAAAGTTATTCTCATATTTGACGCTTTGATATGGATATTCAGAACTGTTACAGTATGAGGTTATTGGGTAGTCACTGTTGTCTAAATAATTACCATTGATAATGTCTGTGTTTATTGGTGTTATATGCTCTGTGTTGTGCTGAGGCGTCTGGTGGTAGGACTGGTGGTGTGGCTGATGGTTTGTTTGGAAGCTATAAGCTGCAGGAGTCTCACTTGGTTTACTAACATTCAAGAACTCTTCAGACGACCAAGAATCAAGTAGCTGCATCAATTCATTGTTAGACATCTCGGACACTGAGCTCTCACCACTCTCACTCACTGCCGGTGACGGTAAGCAACTTTTCACCTGGTTAACTGGTTTCTGTAGCCTTTTCAACACTTCTACATTCTCTGCAGATTTTTCTGCCTTCTTTTTAGCACTACTATATCTCTTTATGTGATTTGCTGTAGCACCGACTGATGATGAAGTTGACAACTTACTTCCTGCCTTCTCTTGTGATGAGGCAGCGCTGTCACATTTTCTTAACTGTTTGAGTAAGTATCTTCTATGATTTACCTTTCGTTTAGATTTATTCTTATTGTCCAAAGCAAGCATGATATTAGTTGATACGGAATCCACAAACTGCAGCAGGTTACCTTCCTCCATGGCAGGTGTTTGGCTGACTTGTTAGAGTTAGAACTGACCTGTGATACACAATACAATGGATGTTGTTGCGCTACACTAATGACTCACCACCGTATAATATGTGTCTGCTCTGAATAGAAAATGAGCTGTCAAAATTGTTGTGTCTTTTAAATATGAAAATTCTGTCCAATCACAGAGAAGATAGAGAAGTGTCTCAATGAACATTTCCAACATTTCCATTTGCCAAAACTAAAAGCCTCTTGTACCACCGGATGCAAAGTAGTATCTATTAATTTATCTCAGATGTTCATCATATTTGCATTGGTCAAGGCTGTCAGCCGGCATTCAAGTGGGCCTGTAGGTTGCCTGTAAATAGTGCCATTAACTATCATCCACTATTGGTTGTAATCTGCTATAATTTTGCAATAAATATATATAATGCATGTAACATAGCTTAGACACAATACTTTTATTATGAAGTAAATGTAACTAGCTGATTAATTTGACAGGATGTTACATAATCTACAAATTAAAATTCAGGTGTTTTATGGAAGTACATGAACCACAGCGTGCACTAACACAACTTGCCATCCTGCAAAATCAAGTATAGAGAAGAGGCTCCATGAGTCTCGGACTTTGCATATGTTGAAAACTCGATAGGATTTGTTGAAAAATGAAAACTCACATTTAGAAATTTCCAGGCAAACAGACTAGGCAGACAGAGCATGCAAACTGCCACAACTTTTAAATCTTAATGCTGTTGAAATTTGCATGGCTGGCGTAATAATTACAAAAAGCAATAACTTATTCTGACTTAGATATATGCTATACTACAGCTAATTAATACCAAGGAAATATGAATGAGATATTTGATTACAGTAATGCTGGAGTAATGGTAAAAGTGCATCCCACTGATGTGCAAGATTCATTACCCTTTCTCCGTAGCTAATATCCAAAGGTGGCAAAAGTTAAAGCCAATGCCGAACACCCACATTTCTACAAGTTGATAGAGTAGTAGGGACCTTAGACTATCTCCACAATCTGTGATTATCTGTGACCCCCACGGATAGGGATAACGGTTGAATGATATTCATAGGCTTACAAGCTAAACTATGCAAGCGATACAAAGCTGAGACTAGCTAGCTGACACCGAGTTAAACGATACAAGCGATATCCAAATCCTAATCCAGAAGCGTGTTGGTATAATTCTTTTGAGTTTTCAGTTTGGTCACCTTGACTTAGACCTAGATCTTACGCTTGAGGTTTTCCAAAACCAAAACTTGGAAACTTAGCCTTGGGCACGCCGTCAAAACTGAAAAGGAATTTTGTCAGAGTTTTTGAATAATTCGGAATGAAAGTGTATTTTGTGTTTAAATTACGGATTCAGAGATCAGACCTACCAAAGAGCCAGTAGACAGGATTCATAATTATATTCTACCATTTTAGTTAAAGCATTATTTATTATATGACATATCTGGTGCAAAATATACGATAATTATAATAAAATGTGTGTGTACAAAAATATATTTGCTTACATGTACATGCATTATAAAAATAGCATAATAACATTTTTATAGCAGTCTATCACAGCTAAGCAAAAGGCCTAGTGGTCCCAAAATATAAAATTGGTTCCATTTCCATCGACTTAATTGAAACTCTATGACGACGTATGTAAAAACCGTGAGCATTTACATGTACGATTGTCTCATAACTATGATGGTATGTTTAACTATTATAATGAGCAATGATAACGATGTAACAGCCAAAGTAAATATTTGCAGCCATTACAGATTCCATGAATCATGTGCTATACAACAGTCTGTGAACTTGAGCAGTACAAACTGAAAAAATTAAAATAATATTTCTAATGAGTAATTAACTTTTAAATGTATGACAACATAACTATATTAGTTCTCAATGTATGTTATTAATTCCATATAGCAACTTATATAGTAAGGAACATTGGTTAATATAACCATTATTATAAATATTTAAAATATATTTCTAAAATCCTAGTACAAACTTAATGGTAGAGACAAGCAGATGTTGTATATTGACTGACTTTAACCTATCCTTCCTTTCATTGTTTATATCTTATGCTTTGCCGCCTCTGAGTATCAACAGCATTGACTTTGGCAAAGTTGAGGATATCGATATTGACATGGCTGATAGCTATTAGATCACATTTAATTTATGCAACTCAATATCTTCTGTGATTTAACCGGACTCACGTAGTGATCTCAGAGTTTTCAGAAATAGACTGAGTAGAGATGCTAAATGAGAAGCTTTCTGCATAATCATCATCATATTCTCATCGTGTATATGTTTACCTGCAGCTTTATGCGAGGTTTGAAGGACGTCTGCATAAGCTTCGCTCAATGTCACTATACATTCCCTCAGAGATGCCATATTGTACTCGCTAGTTGTTACCTTTAATGCTGCCACTCCTTCATATATAATCTTAGCTAAAGTTCTTACACTGGCAGCCATCTTGGAAACCAAGATGGCGTCTGTTGGGCTAGTAGCTTGAGCAACTCCTGCAACTAGCTGTTTGCTATTTGAGACAAACTGGCGGCCATCAGAGACTAAAGTTTCTATATGCTTTGTAAAGCCGTGAGGATCAGCTGACAGGCTAGGTGCCCATTGTGTGTCACAGTAAGCAGTGAAATGCTCTATAAGAAAGTCAGTATGTGATATAGCCTCTGGAAATGCATTGTGCTGGTCATATGTGTAGCGGAGGATGCCAGCCGGAGTTATTTTACTTCCTGATGTGAATAACTCTTCCGCCTCCGTCTCACTAGCCGAAAAAATCTGAAAAATAATGATAATAATAAATAATAAATAATTATGACTTGAATTATTTAAATTTGATTATTAACTTACTTGTGATGCAAGTGTGCATTGATTTGCTGGAAAATTAGTGATTGCTTCGCTATAGAGTTAAAACGTAATCTGTTATATTTGAATCTGAGTTTCACACATATAATTATATTGTAATCACATATTCTTTATTAAATTATTTCATTATAATATGATATAATTTACGATTTACACAAGTTTGAAGCAGACAAGAACTGCGGGTAAAGCGTTTTAAAAAATTGGCTAAGAGAAAGCTTGAAAATGTTAGCGTCTGACTGATGCTAGTGTTATGCAGGGTTGAAGCTGACGCTAGTGAATTATTATAGTAGGATAGGATAGCCTACGGAGTTAGATTATGAACATTGGACTATCCACACAATAGTCCTAGCCTTCCTCGACCACACTGAGCCGGGCCGAGTTGAACCCAAAGCTAACCCGGTCAAGTGTGGCTCGAAAACTATGACCAACGTAGTCCATGCATCATGGTGTTACCTGCTAAAGAATAGTTTCTTCTAAAGGATAAAAAAATACAAATAAAAAACGGTTAAAAGCAAGGATTAAAAATTAAAGGATGGATGCAAGGAACCAAGTATAGTAAGACTGTTACAGTAGGTTATTAATAGTAAATGTTTGGACAGTGTAAGTGTAAGTGTAAGTATTATATAGGATAGGGCATACTCATGCACTAGCCTACAAGCTATGAGATACAGTAAGTTCTGACATGCTAGAGTTGCAGCTTCCCCACTATTAGTATCTACTGATAGAAAGCCGTACAAGTTCCACATCTTTCAGTTTAAGTTTAAGTTTAAGAGACTTAAACGTTTAAGTTTAAAAGACTTAAACGTTTAAGTTTAAAAATCTTAATTAAGGGTTGACCGCCAATGCAAAGCATGATAGTAAAAGATTGATTATATTTATGAGGCAGGAGTTTCTCCAATAGACGGTGTGAAATCCAATGACTGACTCAACACATATTTCAATTGTAAGTGCATTGGAAATATTTCAGGGCATCAGCATTCCTATTTACAGCATTTAGTACTTAGTTATTTATGTACAGGATTTCTTCAACCTTGATAGCAAGACAGCAGTCACAAATGGTTAGGTAGTAAAGTATAAATCTAGTTATATAGTTATATACCCATTCAATTTCCAGTCACTGTTTCATAATATATCTGAATAAAATGAAATGAAATGTATACTATGTCGATGGATTAAATAAATAATGGTAAAGAAAGGTGAAGAAACTGCTCGAAGTCATTCAGCAATCCAGTCTAGCGATGTATAATCCCACATCATAACACCAAACATCAGAAGGGTTTGGTGAGGAATTCGCATCAGATTAAAGCGCAGATCAACTTAGCTCTCATATGTTGCCAAGTGCAATGCTACCAACAAATAAACAGCAAACAATGCACCAGGTAAATTTTGAGCTTACTCATTTATAGAGCTGGAACTGTTCAAAGGAATCATAGACCGGGTCAAACTCGAGTCGTGCGGCAGAATGTAGGGAGGTCGGGGTTAGCGCGCACGAAACACACGTATTATTAATCATATTCTTTTTTTATTTACTGTCTATGATGGAGTATAATAATAATTTAGATATACTAGTGTACAGCGTAGGCCTACTGATGCCAACAGTTCAATTTGACACTGTATTAATAGTTAGTATTACTAAAGCGGCTTTACCTTGGACTTGGTCAGGCTCTGACAAGGTGATACCCTGACTGGCGGGTCGGGTACGCGGCACCCTAATACTCTAAAGACATGATCGGGTCAGGTGCCCTGCTCCAGCTCTACTCATTTATGCAGTCCTATTCTATGTGAATGTTATAAGGAGATACATGTACAATGTAATTTTGCAAATGATTGTGTTGGTAGTCCATTTAAATAACTTCCTGATGGTTAATCCTTTATTGTCAAAATTATGCATGCACAACGCCAGGTTATGTTTGTCGGATTGCAGTTCTCCGTCTATTTAACGTTTTTATGACACCTAACTTAGGATTGTAACTGTAGAAGGCAGTCATAACACACCCATAAGGGTCTCCTCTACCTCGCTCCTTCCTTTTCAGCAGCAAGGCAAGTGACGCCACAGAAAACAATACCAAAATATGGAAATTGCCACCACAAATAAAAACCCGATATTGAAATATAACCAACAGCAACAACATCAAACTGCATATATTAAGCACCTTTCACACGTGTTTTGCTATAAAATACACGTCCATATAGTATCTGGCTATCCGCCCACGCATGGCGGGCACTGGCAGAGCAATGAGTAAAGAATAAAGATGTCACTTATAGCATCTATTCAGTGCTTTAAGTGAGCACTATATTGATAACAATATCTCGGAGCTGGGAGAATGTTAACAGTTCATTAGTTTGGAAGACAAACAACTCAAGCCAAGAGACAGTGAATTTTGCTGTTGCCAGAACCCATAAGGCGCCTCTAATCCGATTAAATGATACCAAATTGACTTGCAGCATAGTGACGGCATAGTGACGGCATAGTGACGGCATAGTGACGGCATAGTGACGGCATAGTGACACAGAGATAAGTCAAATTGGCAGCAAAATGACCTGAGCCTGCATAATTCAAGCAATATTGATAATAATATGGTATTTAGCTTTCAGATTGTGCACTTCTCGAGCAGTGAAAGAAACTCCCCAGTCAAAGTGAAATGAATTATTCATCCATAAAAAAGTATATTAAATAATTATAATTCATTTTATTTCGACTGCGATTATATTTCTCTGCTCATGACCTACAAAATAGCAAGCTAGTGTACATGTACATGTAAATATTGTTCAACTTGTGAAGGCAAAAATCGCACCACTTTTAAAATTTTCTCAATATTTTTTTTAATTTTCTGTTCGTAATAAATTGCTCAGAGAGTAATCAGGTCAGTGGCCCATTATCTAGCATGGAGGCAATATCGGGTAAACTACAGTCTAACATCACTCTGCTAGTATCACTCGTAGAGCCTTGATCACAAACAAGAAACCAAATGTATTGCTCAATAAAGCAAGTTAGTGCACCTTTGCTTTGGCACCAACCCTTTATCAACAAAATCTACACCAAAACGATGATCACCAATGTGAAAACAACAAACGTCAAATAATATTATATATTAATATTCCTGTATTTTGCAATCTCAAAAGGGTACCAGTTGTGAGGTAGTTATAAATCATAGTGGGAGACCAGAAGGCCTCCTATTATTTAATAAGATATATCCTAGAGATAGCAGACGAACTACTGAATCGTTAAGAAACAATAAATTTATCAAACAATCTTCACACCTATAGCAATAAAAAAATAAGAGATTAAAGTAAATAAATCTGTGGCTTCCATATTCTGGACACACAGATTACCTCAACCTCTGCAAGTAGAGTGAGAACCGCCAGCCGTGTCCAAAAGGCAGATCTAATCAGACAGGATTAACACAAGTGTAACAACATATTATTATTTGTAATGGCATCAAAGGGGCCTACCGAAGATTCAAACAGCCCACACTACCTTTGCCACCAAATACTCTACTGACAAGCTGAATTAAATATAGACCAATTTGTGGACCAGGAACTCAAACCACAGAAAAATCTTCGCCAAAGTGTTACCCTCATAGGGTAACTCTATGGCCCACACAGACCAGAGTTGGTAGAGAGCAGATAGAGATCGGAGATAATACACAACTCCAACGGACAGAGATTTGTGCTGGAATACAAAATTTCAAGGTAATAGTGGTGACACTTCATAAATCACAAACACATCCCCAAGCCAAAATCTGCAAACACTCAACCTCAAACCCCATCCTCAGCATAGGATGGGAAACCAGGCTAAGACACCATTTGCTATACCTGCTGCACATAACAGGACATGGAAAAGCTTTGCACTAAATTGAGTAATAACAAAAGGCCACAAAACGGCCAACGCACTATTGATTGCTACCATTAGTATAACTAAGTTATAAAACTCGACTTGTTGCAGAAGATCCTTGCTGTAGGTATATTGGCGTATATACATGTAAAATAGAACACTATTCCCATCCAGCTATTTACTAGCAGATATACAGTGCATCAACACGTCTATGTAGCAACAGAATTATATATACACTGTTTACGGAAAAGACAAATAAACGATTCGGATAAAACAGAGCAAGAAAGTAATGATCACCAGATGAATAGATGCATTCGAGAGGCTATGCTATAGAAAACATGATGAAGAAGAAACCAGTACTTTCCCATTTCTTAATGCATGGTACAATGAATTGCGTGCAAATCTATAGGCGCCAATACAAAACAGATTTCACCAGTTGCTAAATGATGCATTATATCATTTGCAGCGGCAAGCGCAAGCCGTAGCCTATCTAACCTGCTTTTAATGGCAGATCATTACACAAGTTACCGAGTAGAAAATAGCTACAACGCATTGTGGGTAATTCCACTCACCACCATTTTTAGATTGGTGTGAACCGCAAAACTATAATTATACCATAGTATGATAGTGCTGCAGACCTGCTCTGGACTTCATACCTCCCACAAATGGGTTTCCACGTATCGCCAGGAAGGCATCATTAGAATTGAGCTATTCAGATTGCTTTGAGAAAATTAATTGCAGAGGCTAATTTTGAGATCAAAGACTGATATTAAACAAATAAATCTTAACTTTAGACGCCTGTCATATACCATTTGAATACCTTGTAAATCTACAGTTTATATATAGTCTTGGAGGCCCGGTGCTACCTACATAAAAGTACTAATCAGCTAAGAGCATCGAACACCGACTGCTACAACTAAACTATATTTAGCTATAAACTACAAGTGCTGGCAAAGGTGTAAATCTGCAGAAAGTGCAGTTGCCGATGACCACGAAATCGTCACACCCATGTATAGCAAGACGGATAAAGGGTACTGAGTATTGAATCTGAGAGTGTAGGGTCGGCACAGCACTAGTATGTATGTGTTGTGTAATTATGGGTGAGCAGAGATGTAAAGATGTAGCTAGTGATGAGGTGTGAAATGGTACTTATTATAGCTTATCTGATACAGTCAAATTTACAAACTCTCTCAATACATGACGAGCTTGACAAAGTAGCCACTTCAAATGATTGAGTCGACGACTTCATTCAAAAAACTACTAGAAGTCTGGGACACAAGTCGTCCTGGGTCTATTACACATTATCCTTTAGTTGATCTTTCCTACACTCAACAGGACCCCCAATTAAATTGTCTAGTGGCTTCCAAAACATATGTGAACGTGTAGCAAAACGAGCATAAGAACATGAAATTGCTCTACGGCTTCTACCACATGCAACTCATTCCTTTGAACTCACCAATAATTTGGAAAGTTGGGGTGATGCAATTAATATACACAAATGCAAAGCCGGAACTTTGAGTGATTTATTAACAGACATGGAAAGCAGATGAAAGGAGCGACCACAGTCAATCCATAGAGTGCTCTCTCCAGGAGAGATAACTCTAAGAGCAACTCCAACAATTAGACAAACAGAGTTCTGAGTGACATGCCACATGACGTTATCTATACTGCAGCAGTTTAATTTCCTAGTCCAACTTATGACATATTTATCTAGGTGCATCTTAGAACTAAAGAGATTAGCGGGGCGGACCAATGTACTTGTATTTCTGTGTGTATTGTCTCAGGTGGCAATCTAATAGCTTAGCTCATCACGGGAAACCCACCTGGCCTACCGTATTTAGTCTGCTGATCCGCATATAGGAATTAAGAATCTCGTCCAGGGAATATAGAAGGTAATTATTTTGGCCAATGCCAGCATCAAATCCAGGAGCCTACATGTCAAAATGTGATGCTGCAACCTTGGCCTACATAACTGTAACTTAAGCTATAACTTATAATAATAATAACTAATAACAGTAATAACTTGTAACCGTAACTTAACTGTTAACCTTAACCATTTTCAAGAGCTGCTATTTCAAAACAATCCACAAATGACTACAATAACTTTCCTCCGTAGTAAAATGGTACACTTGAATTGATGCAAAGTCTAGCATAACAAACACTGAATGTCTAAAAAAGCAGAAATAACTAACCTGAAGAAGAAAATGGTGGGTGGTGAAACAACAAAAGGGTGATTGTCTAATGAAGATTAATTAATGAGGTAAGAAATTACGGAGGAAAGATGGAATCAATAATCATTGAAGCCAAACCCAAACTTGTATAGTGCATCATGGTGTGGCAGCTGCTACACTGTGTAGTGGGCGAGAAAATTCCTTATCACAATCAAAGCGGGAGCAAAAACTAACACCGTAAAATATTTACCATGGTGATGAAGAAATGGTCACACAGTTTGTGATAACTTGTACTGTAAAGTTTTGAATAGGCCTTAGCTGAGGTTCTCAGGAGTGAAAATTACAACGAGCTACAATAGTTTGACCTCTATTCTACTTACAGGTGAGCTGACTCTAGAATCATCTAATAAACATTCTACGCTGTGACTTCTACCATTAGGCATAGGATAGATAACAGCACCATCCTTGTCTGTGTCATACACCAGCTCAGTTAGTGATAGGCTTAGCTTAGGCTTAGAGTGGAACTTGGTCTTACCAAAAGATCTGAACCCTTGTGATACTTGCTTGGAATATTTATCTCCTGGAATATTATGCAACAAACAGATTTAAATTTGTAAGTGATTAGTCTTAGTCAAGAAAAACAGACAAGTATGTAAGTAATATTATATTTCGGTAGAACTGATAAACTGAGATTTTTATATTGGTAGGGAAGAGAAAGGATAAGAAAAACTATGGATGAAAAGTTCAAAATTCTAGGCTTTGGAAACTTTGAAACTGCCCAACTAGAATTTTGCCATGTGAGTTAGACAACATTTCTTTGGGCAAAGTTCCTTTTTAGTTCAGTCTCCTTGTCCTTAGCATATATCCGGGGTTAACGATTGGGAGTTGGGTTTTGGTATCCCAGGACGCTACTGGAAGGCATACCAACTAAAATCTGCCAAGGAAATTTGCCTTTCTTTGTAATACAGTAAACAAAGTACTGATAGTGTACAAAATGTGTTTTGTATTTTGTATTTTTAACAGTTACAAATCTCAATTGCTCAATTTTTGTCACTGATGTCATGCATATGCTTATAATTATGTAGTTATTACATTCCGAAGTAAATAATAACTGGCAACAGGATCATAATAAATTGATTATTAAATATAATTTGAACAACAAAAAACTATTTTATTGATTAAATGTATCAGTTTTTGTTTTGCAGTGAATGTTTTCAGGATGTTGCATCAAAGACATTTGATAGATAGAAATTTCAGCACTGACGTAGCATTTACTGCACCCTCACTCTCTAAACTTTCTTTGAGGGTACAAAAATGGAAGCATTTGATCCCTACAGCATTGAGAGTTGGAAATTACACACAATGTCAATATGCCTCATTATATAGAAGTCTCAGCGGTTAACAAACACTGTCCGTCAGCGTCTGATCAATCATTATTTTGGCATGATCAAGTATTAGAAAAGCTGCACAGCATGTACAGAAAGCATGGTACAATTCCACGTCGGTTTGCTCACCTTGACAATAGCTTACATCTGGGGTTTGTGATTAGGGTTTTGGGGCGCCAAACCAGTAATGTGAAACTTAGTCTGAGGCCGACTGAACTAAAAGGAACTTTGCCAAAAGTAGAGCTATTAAGATTTATATTTCCTCTATACATTCAAGTACCCTGCCACATTGTACCGCAAGGCTATGTTTCATGCGTGACAAAGACACTGGAAAGTATTAAGTCATTATGTTCAAGTACCAAGGTTAATAATCTGTGTCCTCGCTGGAGCTCGACTTAAAGGAACTAGACACTTCCGAGCACGGTTCACAGATTATATAATTTAAATCATTAGTATTCTATCAAATGATACAGCGTTGAAAACTTGCCAAAACTTCACTTGTCACTTTTTTATTCAGTAAAATGAAATGAATACAGTGAATAAATTATTCATAGCTGGTTGGACTCACATTGCAGTTCCATCAAGTGTCATGTCCGCCTTGACATAAGTCTTACAGACACTGCGATCTAGAGCATTATAATATTAGTGCTCGCTTGAAATGTAATGAAGTTATTGACAAGAGTCTGGCTATGTCTGATAAAAATTGACATGATAGGGTGATAGACAATTTGCACTGTAAACATGACCACCTGGCTAAAGATAGACCCACCACAGCTGCTACGTTTGGCAGGGTTGGAAAAAATCGATTGTCATAATCTGATTAAATATCTCATAAATGTTAGTATAATCGACTATGATTACTTTTAGTTTGCCTATGCTTTGTAACCAACTACGATTATTAATTTGGCAATATTTGTTTCTTGGCTCACTGGTTGAAAGTGTGAGCATGTTACCTGCGGGCAATATAGTCGGTCGGCTAGGCGTTGTAGCTGAGGACAACTTCAAACTTCCTCCCTTCCTACTGTCCGAATCTACTGTCAATCTATCCAGGGACATTGAACGCTTCTTTGGTTTAATTGTGTTTAAAATCTACAAAATTGGTAATAAGTTGTCAATAGCTGGAAACCATACTAGAAGCAGTGAAATATAAAATTCATGAGTAAGTAAGAGAGTAGATGGGGAAATGACTAATCAGATAAGTAACTAATCTAACTATGGTCATGCAATTCATGCATAACATAATGTAATGTTAGTTGGTTTGGGAGAGGAGGAGGTCATTACGACATCCACACCAATAAGTATATTTGGTAGTATGTGACAATGAAAATGCGACAGGTAACAAATAAAATTATAATAGTAATGATTTTGTGTTATACCAATTAATAAGAAATAAATATGATGCACATCATCGATGACCAAAACCACAGACAATGCTATAAATACAGTAAGCAGTAAAATAGTAAATTGAATACCTTGGCCATAATTCCTCGTTTGTTTTGGCTTTCCCCCACCACATGTTCTGCGGTGATAGAGGTGGGTGCGTTCTTCTTCCTGAAGCGCCCCCTTCTCTGCTGAGTAGGTGACATTGAAGGTGCCCCAGAATATCCGGTGAACTTGATAAATGATCCATCTTTCTCCAAACCCGAATTGCTATAGAACAAATAATTGCAAACAAAGATTAGTACCATCTGTGAGTGGTAAAATAATATTTAAAGAAAAAATATATGTAAATAATTAATAATTAAGATTCATCTTTTTTCGATACTTCATTAATGTCTCAGCAAACTTCTGGAGATGAACAGTTTGATATAAGATTGCTAAGTGTGCCCCTTAATGGTAACTTCCTCAGTGTGTGCGTTGTGGTAGAGTAAAGTGAATGGCCTAATTCTGCCGCTACTGCAATAATTCTAACACTTTTTGGTGGAAATTTGGCTATTACGCCATTAAATTTCTGTAATTCCATAAATTATTGACTGCATCATTGTTTAACCAAAACTGAACATAGAGCAGCTGTATGTACATGGCCATTGACCTTATCCGACTGGCTATAAACATGTAGTACATTACATCCCTGGAGATGTAGGCAAGGGTGTACATAAGAGTGCTGACATAGCAAGATGTCGTCTGTTCAGTGTAGTTTATCTTGTAGAAAAATTTCTGGGGTTTCTAATGGTAAAAACTTCACTTTTTTTAACTCTCTCTATAAATATTTCAGTGGAATTTGTTTTTCAAAAATTAAGATGCTGGGTGTAAGATTGAAAATGTAGTCAAATTTTGAAAATTTTGGGTGTCAATATTCACCCCTGCAGTTGGACTGGTAAGTTGGACTGGTAAGTTGGACTGGTAAGTTGGACTGGTAAGTTGGACTGGTATGGGTTTAGTATACCTGTTGAGAGTGCTCTCTTGCCTGCTGAGAGGCTTGCCTGTTGCCGACGGTGACGCTTGCTTGCTGCTACCTGAAGTACTCAACTGTCTACTGACTCGTGTACTTGCATCAACTTCTGTGCTCTTATTGTCAAGCATGGTGTACTCTATCTCAAACATGGCTTCCTTAGCGCCGGCTGCTTGTAAACAAGGATCAGTCCTAGTAGCTGCCAACAAGTCCCCTTCTGAATGACTAGCCCTAAGTGCTGAGTTATGAGTAGTTGATGTAGTGGGTGGTGGAGGTGGTCGGCCAATAGGTCGTTGTGACCTGCTACTTGTAGAACCGTTGCTATTATTTGATCTTATGCTATCTTGAGCTGAAGATCGCCGGTGTTTGGAACTCCTCCTTCGTGCCCCAGCCTCCACCTCGTCTGTCGATACAAGTCCTAGGGTGTCTATACCCAATCCTTGTGCATTTTTAACTATTTCCTCTAACAGAGATTCTCTAGAGGTCACTGTGACAGCAGACGGAGACTGCTGCATGGATTGAGGTCTGGAGTTGGGTAATTTGGTGTCATGGTTGATTGGTACACAGTTAGCTAATACATCACCGGCAGTACAGGTGATATTTGTAGGCATCCCTATAACTGATGCCGTCTTATTAGCCCGATCTGGAATAAAATAAATCATGATATTTAAAGCATGCAAAAGAAAACAAGCCTAACCTAAGCTTTAAAGTATTTGCCTCAGGAAGACAAGTTCAATTATAATATTATATTAATATTCATAATAAGTTCATATTATTAAATATCTAATGCTAGCAGTTAGTGGTATGGGCTTTAGTGGCGCTTGGGATCAGGCCACTAACTCATAAGGCCACACTCAGTTAATTGTTAGGTCTGTGCCCACATTTTTCACCTGCACATGGGAGTGAGTGAGGTATTTTATTTTACCATTTTTCATTTTATGAAGTTGAAAAGTTAAGTGAGGGAAGACCAAGCAAAATTTTCTTTAATATATTCTGGCACACGCGAGCGCGAAGTTATTTTTATGTTGTCCAAAAATCTTGAATTTAGGGAATACTGGCATTTTTGAATTTAGGGAATACTGCCATTTTTGAATCTTTATCATGTAAAAATTAATGTTTTTTACATTAAAATACTATAAAAGTGTGAAAAATACATGTGAATGCCAGCAAAAAGTCATTTTTGGCAACAATTACGAAGTTTGGTTTGGAAGCCTGTGAGTGTTGGTAATAAAATTGTATACTGGCTCAGTCACAGGGGGTCGTGATCTATTACACCGAGAGTGAGCTTTTTGATTTTTGCATTTTCTAATGTTGGTAACAGGCGTGAGAGAGGATTTTGATTTTATTGGCCTTCAAAATAGCATGAGTGAGTGGACACAGA
>JAOQGN010036736.1:0-12955 GCA_027564295.1 Himantozoum antarcticum
CTGTCTTAGTGCACAAGACTGACCTCAGTTACAGTGTCACATAGGGTCATTATAACCACATCAAAATATTTCAGGAATCCACTCCACTATGGTATACTATCTGCTCTAAATAAGCTATACACTACACTCTATTTATGCACTAGACTAATGACTCTATGACACTACATGTATGTATTTGCTGAGTATTTTGCTCAACATTAATCAGATATTTATGGGTATTCTATCCAAAAAGCATAGCAATAAGCACTTTATTTTAATATTGAAATGGATACGGAACAAGAAATACTGCTTTTTCAAAACCAACTAATACGTCTGGAGGAGGTACAAACTTGGAGCACCGATGCACTGAAAGACTATTGTCGAAAGAGAGCATGCAATGTATCTGGTACAAAGCAAGAACTGTGTTCAAGGGTTTACTTTTTTTACAATAATAATGTCCAAGAGCAACCATCCCTTAAGGAGCAGGAATTATCGAAGCAAAATGCTTATAAAGCATTACTAAATACTGGCACTAAATCTACAGACCCTAACAAACTGAAGGCATGGGTTGGAGAAGTCAATGGTATGAAACATTGGCCTCCTATTTGCTATAATGAAATAGTGAGATTTGTCAGCAAGCATGGACATTCGATGACAGGAGACGCTTTAAAGGCTTACAAGACAGGGAAGGCATACAGCTATTTCTTTAATGACTGGCTACAAGAAATATATTACCATAACATAAAGTCTTCAGATGTATGCTATCTAAAAGCCAACTGTACACCAAGCAACCGACTGAATGATATTCCTCATGCAATGTGGGTAAAGGCTGAAAAAACTGATGGAACAATACAGGCGGCATTTTGCACATGCGTAGCAGGGTAAGAAATCTTTCTTGATATTTTGTTTATAGATTTAACCCAGATCATTGTTGTCTCATGCTAACAGTCACTAAAACATATATTAATTATTAAAAATATAGTTAATAGTAGTGATTGAACAGGCCAACTGGCCACAAAATTTTACTCTGCACTTATAATAATAGTACTAATAGCTAATAATTAGTTGTTTTATATTTCTTTACCAACTTAAACTCTTTGTATTTGATTTCAGCAATCAATATTCAACAATTTATTTTGACTGCAACTCATAGCTTTTCTTAAAAACTAATGTATGCACGATTGGCCTGGTCCTAAACTGGCCCGATGTCTTGGCCTTAGCCCAAATCCGGCTCGTTCCTGTGAATCTGTGGCCTGTTCCAACACTAGTTGGTAGAAGCTTGGTTTTTTTTATTCTTGCGATGAAAAGACAGTAAAGTCAAGCTGTATGGTACTTTTAACAAACAATTCATCTATCATCATCACTGGATAAGTGGTAAACTACATGTATTTCCGTTTATGTATACAAACATGCATTATAATACTACATGTAGTAACATTAATTGTCTTAAATTCTTTGGTTCTGGAGTAGACATATTTAATTATAAGGTAGGCCTGATGTTGTATCATAATATAGCAAAGGAATGTTATCACACAGTAGTATTTCATTGACTTGACACATTGCTGGCTCAGGGTGAACTCTCAGCGAGTCAGAATAACAATATTATATCATAAAACAATGGCATAATTATATTAGAATGTGCTAACATTGCACTAATCAGTGCTAATCTACACTGCTAACCACAAAGCACAAATATAGTCAGCATGGTGTTGTTTGTCACATTGGACACCATAGGTAATAATGATATTATTTGTCAATCAATAGTTATTTTTTGTTATCATCAAAAACAAGGAAGTAATTTTGTTTTTATTCAGACTCCAGAAGATAAAAAATACATTTATTGTCTATCTCTACATGCAATTTGTTGCTGTGCTTTACCCTTTACTTTGATTTTTAATGTTGCATATTTATGCATTGAAATCATAATTATTATTATTTCCATGATCATTAGTAGAGGAAAATAATTAATGGTAATGGTATACTTTTACTTTTGTAGATTTAGTCAGACCTGTAACCATGTAGCTGCTCTCTTATTCAAGGTGGAAAGTGCATATAGATTAGACTTGTCTAACCCATCATGCACAACAGCCTCTTGTTCATGGTCAGCTCCATCGTCGAAAATACCTGTGTTTATGGCAGTGAGGGACATGGTTTTTAAAAAGCCATCTCACAAGCACGGAAAAGGTGAGATATTGGATAGAAATATGGATGCTACGATGAAAATATTACCTAGATTAGAATTAAAGACATGATATCAAAATGTGACATGAATAATCAATCGCCAGTTCGAGAAAATGAACTTAGACCACTGGTCTATTAGACTAATTGGTAATCGTTCTAAATGTATTGCTGGACATAGCAAATTCTATGTAAAGTGTACATATTCCTGATTGCATTCAATACTAAGGGAGCCTTCAAACTCCGGCATCGACGATGCGATGCCGAAATAAATATAACAGGAAAGGTAGAACGGGTTGATGCGATTCGAGGTATTTAATTTAATAATAATAAAATTTTATTACAACATAACTGCATCGGTAGATTCTATCGATACTCTAAACAGTATATTGGCGAGCCCAATTAATCATCAGTCAACAGTCAGTCCCATAAAACTTGGGGGGGGGGGGGGGGGGGGAACGACATCGCAAGTTTTAAAATAATAATTGATTAGATGTTTTTTATTATTTTATTTCGGCATCGCATCGTCGATGCCGGAGGTTGAAGGCTCCCTTAATATCCATCAGAATGAATGTAATTGCTATCAGATTGTTATTCTAATTTAAATTCTGCTTGTAGGAACCAAAGTTGTGCATTCCCTTCATAAAGCAGCAGTTGATATAAGATTTAATGACACTTTGGAGATATCAGATGAGCCGCTTGGTTGCAAAGAACTAGTGTTAGCACTACAGGAGTCTTGTCCCACAGCAACTATTTTTCTTCCCGGTAAGTGGCACAAAAATTAGAATATGCTTGATTCTGAAGACATAATATCTCTTATTAATGACACTTGCTCTCTGGGTAGTTGAGGATGCATGCATATGGTTAGCCAATATGGAAATTTGGGTTTGCAATTTGGAGAGAGATGGCAAATCACAGCGCAAAAAACAATATTACCAGTTGAGATAAGCCTATGATGTTGTTAATGCAGTTTGCAGGCCAGGTAATGAGCAGGTGTTGCAGTGCTTCACCAAGTGTTGTTTATTACTGGTTTTACATGGCACGCTGACAGCGTGCGTGCGAGCTTATGAGTGCAAGCCGGTGTACAGTGTGGGCAACAGTGTGGGCAGAATCACATGGCGCGAGCCTACTGGCCGCGTAGTGGAGCGCGCCCTGTTGGCCGTTTATCAGTCTAGTCGTAGTAGTCAAGTGTTAGTTGTAGTCAACTTTACTGTGTATTTATTTTCCCCTATTTCAAGCAATATTTCAAATATGTACTGTGCTGTTTTAATATCTGATCTCCCAAAAAATTTAGCAGCTACTTGCAGTCAATTGAGTGTTTGGTTGAAGGTTAGTACTAGCAGTGATTGACTTTTTTATAAATATAATTATAAACTATAATATAAAAGTACTGTCTCTCTAACTGGGACTCGTTCTGTCCCAGTTACGAGTGTTACTTTATTTTCTATAATATAAAAGTAAAATTAAAAAACATACAATACGGGTTTTAACTTCACTGAAAATCATAAAGTAAATTCGGAATTATGTGATCAGTGAAAGACATGACATCGTACTTAGTCCTAGACATGTTGAACTGGAATAAACAGAACATAAATATGACTATAACCTTACGAGCATCATTGCTGCAGGGCTCAGCACAGATTACAAGATGGCCCTTAAAACGTCGGCTTTGTACCTCAAAAAACAAAAGACTCGGCCAGCGCGCGCGAAACACTATGTGCCATTATAATATAAATAATATGTGAACTGTCATGCTGCACAAATATTGTTCAATCACCATTTTTCTCAATAGAGCAATTTTGCAAACTCTTATAATATGATAACAATTTTAGGAAAGAGACGTGATTCGATTAATGAGCAAACTGTTAATCAAGATGTGATAATTGTCTCAGAACATAATAAAGAGTCAGCTCATCCTCTTGACAGCATTGCTGATATGGCTGATGCTGCTAGACACTCTGGAAGTTATGAAGAATTGTTGGTTAAAGCTCACATATCCGATGAAGACATTAGAAATGTAGAAGAACATACCAGAGGACAAGCAGCAAATCCCCATTGGCACCGACTAAGAAAAGGCCGAATCACAGCTTCTAACTTCTATCGAGTTCATACAAAAATAGAAACATTAAAAAAGAAACCCAGTACGAGCTGTTCACAACTAGTTGACAATTTAATAAATCCTCCAAATTTAAGTCATTTACCTCAGATAATTAGAGGGTCTACGCTTGAGCCTATAGCAGCAGCTAGCTTGGTTGAAAAGCTGACAGCTGATGGGCATGACAATGTGTGCATAAAAGAGTGTGGCCTTTATGTTCATCCGACAATGCAGTACGTAGGGGCAAGTCCAGATGGAATTGTGACATGCGATTGTTGCACCAGAGAGCGTCTTGTCGAGATCAAGTGTCCTTCCCTTAGTATTTCCGATGTGCCATATCTAACTTTTGGATCAGCCGGAACCCAAATCCTCAAAACCAGATGCCCTTACTATGGTCAGATCCAAGGCCAAATGCATGTAACTGGCATAAACTCCACAGTGTTCTTTGTTTACAGTGATACAAGTGTACACTGTGAGGTCATAAACAAGAATGAGTTTTGTAAGAAAATGTTTGCCAATTTGGAAATATTTTTCAGACAATATCTAGCTCCCACATTGATTAAATGCTCTGTCAAAAGAAGAAAGCTAGCAAATTAGCAGTGCATAAAAATTGTGCATTTTGTAAAGCAATGCTAATCTGTCAGCCCTTCCACCACTGTACGGTATTGACTATTTAATAGTGTGAAATATTTATAAATAATATGATGCTTTAATTCCATCAACACATCTCTCATAATAACAATAGTGAAAGTGAAGGCTAAGCTTTATTTACATATAATATAACTACATGCATGTCTAAATATAATGTAAGATATTGTTGCATTCTAACAAACTAATTGTTGCTTTAAACGCCTATATAACAGTTGAAGATATGTTGTTAAACTGGCTGATATAAGATTAGCACCACACTACACAATTTTCTCAATTTAGTTGGTTTTCAAGGTTGACAAATAAAATTGACTAACAAACAACATTGTGACCAGTCTTCTGTATCAAATTGATCATTGCCAAATATAGTGAATATTATTTCAACCTAAACTGATTATTTCTATGTTACTAATATATGACAGAAATTGTCATGTCATGGCATAGTGTTTGAGAAAGCAAAATGTAATTTTATGCATGGACTTTTTGTAAAATAATTCTAATAACTATTCATACTAAAAAGAATAACTATTCATTGAAATCAGTTCATTCTTTATGGCACCAATACTGTCTGTTTATTGTTGTTTCTACCAGCACAACTCTAGCAAACCAGTCTAATAATTTGGCCATTAAAATCAATCAAGCAGTGTCAGTACCTATATTACTAATTACTTTAACAGATCATGTAAAAATGGATAGCAAAATTACAGCTTACAAAATTCCATGTGGTAAAGTTATGGTTATGCAGTTGATATTTTTACTTCATTCCATGACTTTACTATTGGGCCTCTCATGTTTGTGATGGCGCAGCAAACTATTACAATGTCATTGCAAGCTGGTATCATTGAGATTGGCACAGTCTGAGAAAGTATACGGAAAGTTTTCAGCCCTTGGATTACTCTCGCCACATGAATCCGTACATTGGCAATTTTTTTGGTTTTTGCCCACATCTGATGTCGTCATTTGGGCCTTGCCCCTTAAGGCTGGAGGCATGACCAGCTCTGCGCCCTTCATCATCAACAGCTCTCATCTTAGTGACGACACCTCTAGGGTCTAATATCACATACTTCTTGTATCTAACAAACAAAGGCAGTCAATACAGCAGTACAACTCCTAAAACCCCAACACATTGGGGTTATAGGCTCACAGATGAATGTAACAGTTAGGTGGAGCAATTCTCTTATCAGGCAATGACACGAGAGATATAATTGAATACGGCCAAAATTGAACATTAAAGATCTAGAATGCTTGGATGCAAAAGAATGCAATGGCAGCGAAAATGGCAGCCAGCAAATAACTTTGCTTATATTTCAGAAAAAGAATGATAGTATAATATAATGGCAGTTACACGCACATAGTACTAGTACTACACACAATAACACATAATGCAGTAATTTGTAGTGTTAACAGGTCAACTAAGGTCAAAATATTATACTATTTTCAAATGTTGGATTTTATAAAGGTTCGTGGTAAACAAATGGTGAAAATGTATCCCTAATGAGTTGTAGCGCACATGGATATATAAAGTACTAGCAGACGAAGTGTGTAAAATAAGCCAAAAATTAATTTGATAAAAATACAATCAAACTGAGATAGGTTTGATAAGATGTTCATCCCAATAAACATGCCGAAAACTAACCAAATCTAACTACCAGTCTACCGTACTTTTTCAAATAGAGCATTTACAAAATGTGATATTTTCTATTGATTGCCACTATAATGTCATAGCAGTCCCCGCCGTGATGTAATTGGTCATGTGACTAGCCAAAGTACCCAGGTCATGATTTCGTTATAGCTAGTTACAGTGGAACATGCATAATTCGACAATGGATAATTCGAAAACATGGCTAATTCATACAACTTTAGTCTCACTGAAGGGCCAATGCGAAATTATCTAATGTTCGAATTCTCCTAAATCGAACAGAAATATTTAAAAAAAAAAGATTTCCTCTGAACTCCAAGCAAAACTTTGAAAAAATCTTGCCGGAATAACCGGATACAGTTAACAGCAGTGTCAAGGACGATAATTAGTAATTTACTAGCATAAAAACGTTAAAGTGGAGGTCCATAATAGCAACACAATTGGGTCACCCATTTCAATGTGCTTATTGCTCATGTTAGGACTTACGGATTTTCTCCAGTATTGAATAGCAGTAGTGAGCTAACGGAGTCAAGATTGTTTGGCAGACGACCTAAACCAGCACTGGAGGCATCTGATACAGTCCTCTGAGGTACCTAGATCAGCAACAGGTATACCCATATAATAAATGAAATACCAGGACCGTCCGGGACAGGACTCGAGTCCTACAATTATAAAATATGTATAACAGCATGCAATTCTAAAGGGGAAATAACTCCAAAATAGAAAAAGTATAATTTCAAAGTAAAACAATGATTCTAAAGAGGGAATAAATGCTTAAGGGGTGCGAGACAATTCCAAGGGAAGAGAAAGTTCCATTGAGAAGATAATTCCTAATGCTTACTATTAAAATAATGTAGTGTTGCATGCATTTCCAGGCTTTGGGTCTTTCAGACTAGCACCGCCTCATTGTAGATTTTATGATTTGATCGCAATTTCTGAGCAATAAATTATAATTACCCATCATACAAAATGGCTCTATCAAAACAAAACTGAATTGAGCTGATATAGTGATGTTGATATACTTATATTATATTATGGGTGGCTAAAGCAGTACGAGCCAACAGTGAGACAATTTCCTAACTACCTTATACAGATGTATAACATTGTCTCTAACCTTCCTCTCATAAAGCTGTAATAAGATACAATCTCCTCCAGATCATTATCACAAGGAACATTAATTTATAGCCGAGCCAGCAAAATAGCGATAAACAACTATATATTTTGTACTGACCTTTACGCTGTAGAATTTAAGTTTATTGCTGATATTTTCGTTTGTAGGTGGCATGTGTTGCCTATCGCCGATCCTGTAGTTTCCATGCTTCTTTGACAATGAAGAAGCTGTGTGAGAGAAGACCGTCTGATGTTCATGAATGACACTAGAACCTGGATATTTTGCACTGGAGAATACCTGCACACAAGCAAACTGTCTTAAGATACTATAATATACTAGGCTATACTAGAAATGATAGAATCATGGCCCACAATCACACGATGGTCATAGTTTAAAATTTCATAATAAAATAATCAAAAGTAATATCTATATCATCACCGAAATTAGATTAAATAAATAATTAATAGAAATACTATGCAGTTGTCTTTCATGGGGAAAATTTATATAGTTATCTTGTCTGGTTTTATAGGAAAGATAACTCTATGAATTGAACAGTCAATGGTATTTATTATGCGAGCCTGAAAGTTGTAATTACAGACTGTAGCCAGATGACTCAATGTCGTCTGGGGTCAAAAAGCACTCCAAAAACTGATAGACGAATGTGACACTGACACCACGGTTTGTGTTTGAGGAGTGCAGGGGAAACAATAGCAGTCAAAATATAGACAGTGCTCCATACAAATTTGCTGTTACACAGCAAAGCAAATGTACACAGGTTGTCACCAGCAGCATATATAAAATATAACTAGTTAAATAGAGATGCGTATCTAAATTGATCTGATTAGGTTTGGTTTTTGCCCTTTTCAACAGAAATTGACTGTATTACATACCAGAGACGACTAATAGAGCTGGTGTTCATCCACCCATAAGTAATTGAGGTAGCATTACAGATATACAGAATACACGAAATTCATAGGGACATACAATGCCATGCACTTGTCACCCAATCATAGCTGTGGATTCCTAGCTTTGACTTCATTCCCTTGAGCCCTGTCACTCAATAACAATTATCTAAATCGATTTGACTTCTAAATTTGAGTACCTGAATCGGTATGTAATTGGTTAAAAACAGTGAATTTCTGTGAACAGTGAACAAAAAAACAGTGAATAGGACATTTCTTTCTCGACCGTCAACATCATATTTTTCCATATACTTATGTATCTGTACAGAATCTCATGACCTTATAATAACAATTGCAGAACTTCTAGAGTTTAGGTTTAAGTGAAGTGTCACTACCTCTTTGTTTTCAGTAGAAATCTAATTTGTACTGTAGGAAATGTTAGTATGAACTTATCATGTACAAAATATTTAGTACTGTACAAACTTACAAGCCACAAATTTTGGATTTTTTCGGATGTTGATGGATTTTTTATTTCCCCACATATAAATTGACACATAAAAGGTAGGGCGATGATAAAATATTCCACAAAATCGGCGTAGAATAGAAATAGTTCGGCCTACATCGTATCAAAAAGTATTGTTAGCAAACGAACAGAACTTGCATCGTCTACCCTATAACCGCCAGTCATGTGACTTGCCTGAGTGGCCTTCTTTCTGCCTTTAAGATGGTTAACTTTATGTTGCACAAGCCTTGTTCTCTGGTTTATCTTTTCAAGATGAGCTTTGTTGGTCACGATTGCTTGCTCGACATTGGAAAAGACATCATTTATGACACTCTGCAAGTATTCCAGTGATTCCGCAACATGGTGAATGAGCTCCTCATGCTGCAGCTCATTTGTCAATATTTTCACTCCATATTGATGGTTATGCATCATTTCTTTGATAACTAGGCTACTGTAAATCCAGCAATAAATAAGATAGATTGTATGGCAGACAGTTTATCAAGTGCAAAGTGCACTTGCAGCGTACAAGGACAGTAAATTATTCTATTATTGTAAAGACGGGTAACATTGTTTGCGCCTCTTCCTTAAATGGAGAGAATGGACTGGCATGTTACAGAATTTGTGTGGGTTTTGTAGGGTTGAACATGAACTGCCTAAGTACTAATTACCTGTTCTTTCTCTTATCTTTCTCTCCAAGATGTGTCACCTCACTGAAAGGTAAATCGGGAACAGAATGGGATCTAGAGGCGCCAAAATACGACATTCCTGTGTTGCTAGTCCAATCAGCGACCAGCAGAGATACTGTTTGTCAAAGGGCATACAACTTCCGCTATATTCGTAACTCTGCAGTTAAGAGCAAGACGCTAAAATGAAATACGCTAAATTTAAACGGAAGCTGTGTGCCCTCTGGCAACCATCTCTGCCGGTCACTCATTGCCGGGCGCCCTTAGATCCCACTCTGTTCCAGATTCACCTTTCAGTGAGGTGACACATTCTGGAGAGAAAGGTAAAAGGAAGAACATGTAATTAAAACTTTTGCAATTCAACCGTACAAAACCCACCCAAATTCTGTGACTTGCCATGTGTGATGGAGACGAGCACACCTACAACACCTGACATCTAAAAGGTGTGGAGCCCTGCGGTTTTACCAACCAATCATGTTGTAGCATGTGTAGATTGTTGGAGCACTGTGGACTAGCATCGGGCTCCAAAATTTCTAAATGTACATGTAGGTTCAATAAGTCCATCCGTCTCAATTTCAGAAAGGGCATGAACAATATCATAGCAACTGTATTTAAAGCATACCCTCTACTTGTGCCTTGGGCTACTTTGTGAATTAGTCGTGACAAGGGCAATGCCCCCGGGGGGGGGGGGGGGGACTGTGACTCAAACCCCCCCCAGGGCCCGGCCCAAAATCCCCTTTTTAGAGGCATTTTTTGTCGTCAGCCCCTGCAACATGATATCACAAAAATGGGTGGTAATTAGTGAGGTTGCAATTAAAAGGCATAGATTTTCCAAATATAGTTTAAAATCTCCAAAATACGGGTACATGGAGGGTAAATGAATAGGAAATCTACTGTGATAAGGTGTAGCTTGCCAATCTTGATAAATCAGTGAAAAGGCCAAATTTTTTGATAGAGGGCCCAGCCCTGTGGGTGGTTGGTGTACAAGTCCCCCTCTCCTCCCTGGGGGACAATGCAAGGTTAAATCTGCTTGGTAACAAGTCACCAAAAGGCCAAATCTCAATAAGTTATGGCTCATTTGTGGGCTGAACGTATCACCAATCTGAAATTAAAGAGAACCATCAGATTCAAGTGACTAGGAGAAAGTGTATAATTGGAATTTATAATTAATGTGTGGACATTGGGCAAGTAGCAGTTTTGTGTAGCCACTTTCACACTCTCAACACAACAGACATGAAAATTGACAGAGGCACAGCCACTCCCCAACAACTAGCTTGTGGGTGGGGATGGGCTTGGGCAATGAATGAAATTAAAAAAAAGCAGTTCTAAGAATTCTTCTCATTCATTCATTCTTCCCCACCCCCACCCACAATCTAGTTGTTGGGGGTGGCTATGGACAGAAGCAGCAAACTTTATTTGAATGGTTAATTTTGTGGTGAATGATGCTTGGGGAAGGTAAATTAAAACAGATTGGTACAGTACCTCTTTGTAAGGATTTTTTGGGAAATAAAGATATCACAACTCGGCATCTGACAGTAGTGGGGCGCATATAAGTGCCTCTCTAATCTGGTTATTTAAAATGCGTATGTTGGGCCTGCTTCCGTTAACTAGAACTAGAACTATAGTACTGGTTCCAGCAAAGTGGTATCAGGTATATTGTGACATTCTCATGTACCATCCCCACTTTGACTAACTATATAGTGAAATGGTTAGGTGGCTAGGATCCCTGAGCGTTTCAAACAAAGTGCTATAGATACAATAAAGCTCATCAATTAGTTGAATTGGCGATCAGGGCTTTGAGCTCTTCAATTAAAGAGTAATGAATTTATATTAACAATACATTTGTGGTTT
The DNA here is from genome assembly GCA_027564295.1 of Himantozoum antarcticum. NCBI lineage: Eukaryota > Metazoa > Bryozoa > Gymnolaemata > Cheilostomatida > Bugulidae > Himantozoum > Himantozoum antarcticum. Next base: position 11,589 of record JAOQGN010036736.1, read on the forward strand.
ACAGACATTCAGTATATTTCACATTATTATTTTACGGAAATAAATTAGAACGCAGTATTTTTTCATTTACCATCAACTGAAACTATACCATTGTTTTTATCACTCTCTGAATGCTCACTATACGATTTTACTTCCCATAACCTTTCTGTGTTAGAGTTGAGCATCCCAAAGCCAACAATTCCTCTCATAACAGATGTTTTATAATTATTTTTTTATATATATATAAATTATATATTTTTTTATATTAATTATTATATATAATTATATAATTATATAAAACATATGTTGTATATAAATATTTATTTATTTATGTAATTGTAATTCATTTCTTTTTACTGTTAACATGAGGTCGAAAAGTTACTGATCATGCATCTCTGTAAACTTCTATGTAAACCTCAATAAATAAATAAATAAATAAATAAATAAAAATAATTTCTTTCTTTCAGATTCATTTCATGGTTTAGCGTGGCCGACAAGCTCTCTGGTATTCTCGGGAGTTGCAGCCCAATGGCCAAATTATATATTATTATCAATAAAGGACTATAAAGCTTAGTCAATACGGTGGTCGATAACTCCCACGTGTTTGCTCATCAGGGCTTGCAAGCCAGGCTTACTGCATATCCCAATTTGATAGAGTAATTTGTGGTGTTGTTGTCACGCGCTTTAAAAAGCCTTCAGTTTAACATAATTCTCTTAATTGGTCAATGTCCAAAATACAGATCGTCTATTGGTCTAAATGTTTCATCACCAGAGACAAAAGGGTGAAGGGTATTGCCTTGGTTTATTGTTGTGATTATGCTTACAACGGGTTTCGACTTTCTGCCCGAAGAAATTTACTTATTATCATTCTAGATCTGAAGTGTATGGCGAGCTAGAAAACAACTACAAAAAAGGTTTCTGCAATCGTCTGACGGTACACAGAATAACAAAAGCAAAGAAACACAGAAATGGGATCAATTTTCTGCTGCTTTGGAGATGATGATGAATCATATAACAATCGACCTTCTTACAGTTATAGTGAACGTCCCAATGCTAGAAATTCCAAAGTACCTGAACCTGATGATGTTTCTCCTGTGAGCAAGTGAACAATTTTCATCGATTAATTAAATTTTCAGTTTCCAATTAATGTTTGGTTTTAATTTCCTATTTAAATTACAGAAATCGATATTCAACAATAGGCTATTGATTGCGGTTAATGGTTTTAATGAATTACCATCAATGCTAATCAATATTATTAGCTGAGGCAAATTATAATTGTTTGTAAATGTTGTTATGGGCATAGGTAGGGTTGCCAACTCTAGGTGACAGAAAAAGGGGACAAATTCATTTCAAATTTATGTGTTATATCTATATATCATATTTCCATT
>JAOQGN010036847.1:0-12955 GCA_027564295.1 Himantozoum antarcticum
GTAAATTACTGTCAACTTGTTTGTAAATAGTTTGTAAATTACTGTCAACTTGTTTGTAAATAGTTTGTAAATTACTGTCAACTTGTTTGTAAATAGTTTGTAAATTACTGGCAACTTGTTTGTAAATAGTTTGTAGATTACTGGCAACTTGTTTGTAAATAGTTTGTAAATTACTACCAACTTGTTTGTAAATAGTTTGTAAATTACTGGCAACTGTTTGTAAATAGTTTGTAGATTACTGGCAACTTGTTTGTAAATAGTTTGTAAATAGTTTGTAAATTACTACCAACTTGTTTGTAAATAGTTTGTAAATTACTGGCAACTTGTTTGTAAATAGTTTGTAGATTACTACCAACTTGTTTGTAAATAGTTTGTAAATAGAACCAGTTCGATTTTGAAATATTTTAATGGCATATCTAGTTAAGCAGAAGCAGTCAGATACGCAGTAGCCTGAGGTGTCTAATCTTTGCACAGGTTTTTCAGCCAAATTAAAGTACTTGTATATAAGTCATAGCTTGCAAATATCACAGGGAACACGGCTTGTTTAAAATAGAGATTGTTTATTCCAAATGATATGATAATAAATATATGATAATAAATAATTGATAATAAATAATTGATAATAAATAAAAAATAATTTTCTCTCAGAAATAGAACCAAAGTATAAATCACAACAACTGAGTAATGTTATGCCAAGTAACTCTAGCATTAATAAAATTCAATAAAACTGACCTGCATTAGCCAGAATAAAATGCTAAGGTGGCTTAAAGCGGATTTCCAGTCCTCGCACGAAGCCACTCGCAGCAAGTAAATAGTTCCACATTTTCAACTATCTGCAACCGGCGCTAAAATACTCGTAGGCAGTGCGAGTGCCTTCGTGCGAGGACTGTAAATCCACCTTAACAGTTAAGCAAATATCCAATAACTTTAAAATATAAAATATGCGGATGTACAGAAATTCTGTATGAGATTTATTTTCTTGCTGGACAGGTTACACGATAATCCTGTTGAACACTAGAAATAATGGCACTTTCCACTTATACACAGTGAAAACGAAACACAATACTTTAGGGAATCAAGACCACTTGGACCAGAACATTCGGTCTTAATTATTTTCTGGCCAATATTCTAGCTTTTACAAGAAACAAAATAGCCAGATACGGTAGATATGAAACCAGAGACAGGATGACATACTGTGATAATGGAAAGTACCTCTACCTTTCAAATTTCCAAACATCCATTTATTTTTCTGTTAATTATGTTAAATATGTATTGTGATTATTTGAAATTCTACTGTGCTATTGTTCATCTGCAATTTTCAGATTGTCGTAACAAATGTCCTTATATTTGTCTATTGTGACAATTTGTTTTGATTTGAACAATTCTGTTCCCAGTAACTCGCACAATTCACCTTTCCCAGTTGATCTGTTAAATGCTACCTTATTGTCCTTGCCTGCATTTCTTAATAACATCATCTGGACACCTTTCAGTTGTTTTTGTTTCAAGTGGAAGAGTGCAATTATTGTGGCTTGTGATCGATTAAGCTGAAATTATAGAGAAAACGAATTGTGTTATCTGATTACAATAATCTCATCTTTTTAATAATTATACAAATAGAAAATTATCCCCCACATTATAACAAATAATGGACATTCAACATGTTAAAACCTTGCACCTGCATTAATTTGTTTAAAAAAAAAACACAAGCTTACTATGCCAATTTCCAATAATTTTTCCTTCATTTCCTTCATTTGTTTGATGTTTTCTTTTCTTTTTTTTAAAAGCTCATTACTTTCAATTTCCTAAAATACAAAACATATGGAGTTAGTTTCATATCTTGCAAGTCAATTAAGGTTCAGAGTTTTATGTGACAATGTATTAAATTTAACTCATTGGGAAACAGAAATTCCATCATTCTTACCTGTTTATCATCACATTCACCAGTCTTGAGGATTTTAATATTGTCTCCAGATTCCTCCTATAAATGTAGATGTAAATAGTCAACATGAATAGTTTAATCAACTCGTCTTCTGTTTCTCGTGCTCTTTTTCAATTAATGTAACTGTAAGTGATTTATAAATGGATTAACCATTCATGGACAAAGGCACAATTTTGAATTTTATTGTGGCTATAGACACCAGTGACTGGTTGTATGAAGCCCAGATGGCTTATCCTACAGATTAGTCCTAGCTAGAGGGTCCCACACTAGTTGAGAAAATTTAAATTAGGTTTTTCAAAGCACGATTACATGCTGTTCTTATCCACTGGATAAGGCTATAAGCTATCCGAGCTTCGTAGTTCGTACACCCAGCCCAAGATGATTTTACCAGTCCAAGATGATTTTAGTCAGCAAGGTCGGGTGCCTGTCACTCAATGAGTTAAACATAAGTGTAGATAAGCCACTTTCAGATGCTTTTCATTTTACTGTACACAACCAGTTTAGTACTAAAATGGCAAACAACACCTTTCAGATTTACAGTATGAAGATAGATACTTCATCATTTGACAAAACCAAGATGGCAAGTAGATTAACAATCAGAAACAGAACAAGCAACTTGCCAGCTAGACCTTAGCTATAAACTATAATTATTGCTATGTACTGTACTTACTATTTTGTTTCCATTCATATCAGATATTCATATCGATATTCGAAGGTGATTTTGATAATATTTAAAATAAAGTTCAATTTCTTTATTGAAATGCTTATATATATAGCTTTATAGAGCTTTGACAGCCCAGACGGTGGGGCATTTGATTGTGTTTTGGCCCGCATATAGTGGCATTTGACCTAAGTATTTTTTGAAATGTCAAATGCCCGGGGGTATGCCCGGGGGGATGATCGCAGTTAGAATTGACTCGTACATAACAGCTCAACTCGACCTGATTTATATCAGATGTGTTCCCATCGCAAACACACAATTCGACAAGTGACATTACCTAAGTTTGATAGATGGAAACAAGTGTTGGCCGCAAAGCCTATCGGGATGATGCAATAATTGCAATTTGATGACCCGAAGAAAAAAAACAGGAAACATCGCGAAACCTATACTCGTTCCACCACAGTGGCCCGAGTAAAAAGCGAAGGATACAGATATCATTTGCAGTCAACAACAACGGTGAAAAAAGGCCACTGAGTTGAACTATATTTTAATGAGTGCATTAATTGTTCAGTGTGTCCATTTCTATGCTTCGATAGTTGTAGGCATAGCCTTTTCGGGATATCGATATTTTTGTTTCATATTGATAGAAGTTGTTCGGACTTGTTGAAGGAAAAAATTGTGTTTTCCTGTGCCGTATTTTTGTACGCCATCTTTAGACCCAAAAGTTTTCGTTTACCTAATTACCTGTTAGTACCACCAAAATTTCAAAAAAATTGTTGGTGGGAGGGGGGGGCATACCCCCAGGCCGGCAGGTACCCGGCATTCACATGGTCCTGGGCAGAACCCTGATATATATATATGTATATATACACACACACACACACACACACACACACACATATCACCTGCAAATAGTTATTATTTTATTCTGTACTGAAAATGGCATATGTTTGCCGAAACATGTCTAACATTAAATTGAATATGGAACTGAATAAGAACTGGATTATTTATCTTTTCACAGTGTAAGGTTTATCATAAAATTCTATTTGCACACATGCTTTACCTTTTAAGAGCTTTTGTATTTCATTCCTTAATTTGAGGATTATACACAATGGCAAGTTTATCTTTTGGAAGAGATTATCTTCTAGGTTGGTCAACAATTTCAAGTCAGACAATGTTTCAAACTGCAAAAAAATTATGACACAATGTACATATTAATTTAAAAATTGTCTGTCCACATGTATCTATTCCAAAGACAAAAATATTATTATATTATCTAAAAGGACAATTAGCATGCAATTTAGTTATTATATTGTACCTTGTTCTTGTTGATTAATTCCTCTACATATCCACCCAGGCCTATTTCTATCAAAAACTCTTTAGCAGTAGCTTCACTGTTCTGTACCATGAACAAAAAAAGTATTATTGATTGATAACATCTCTTGCAACTACTTACTACTACCAGCTGTTTTGAGTCTAGTTTTTATAAGGTTCTGCTAGCAGGGTGGAAACACCAATTATAATGCACCTATCAATGTTAAAGGGGGAAGGCCGGGCATACTGATGGTCGTCACAGGGTTTGCCAAGACACATTGGCCCGGGACATTGTACTACCTTTCGGAGCCCGTGCGGCCGTGCCATTTGACCAATTCAAACCCACCCATTAATAGGTGAATAAAGACTGTGGAATTGCAATGAATGTTAAGTAAGGCCAGTCATTTTGACTTTGATAACATTATTCCTATGTTTATATCAATGGTTTTTGTCGTCCATCCATTTGTTTTGCCTTTGGCCTATATATATATCTATATAGGCCAAAGCGTTTGATATACATAGACTAACACGTTTGCTTACAATATTTATTATACAAACTGAAAATAACAGTTCCCTTGCCCTTGGCTAGTTAAATATGGTTGTGTATGACACTTCATGTTCAATATTCACTTTTAGCATTCACATTCATTTGTCTATAACAAACCAAGCTTGCAACTCCCACACTATATACATCAGAAAGAACTTCATCGCATTGAAACAAAGCAGCTGGGAGTTGGCAGTGGCTCTTGGCCATGGGTATTCTGGACAAATTTGAATTATTTGAAAAGAAATCCTGGTCAAGTATTTATTTTCAAGATAAATTAACCTTGCGCTGATTACACACGGCTATTATACTACTCGAAATAGAAAGAGTTGGATAAACTGCCAAACAATATTTGGGAACGTAGTGATCCAACATTTCGAGCAAAGGCCCTTCGTGAGAGAGAAAGTTCGTCACGTTTCTCTCTGACGACGAAGGGCCTTTGCTCGAAACGTTGGGTCACTACCTGTACGTTCCCAAAGATTGTTTGGCAATTCAACACTGCCAACGCAGCACACTATTTTATTCTACTACTGTTACTCATCTATAGTCTGTATACTATATCGTGGTACACCAAGTTTATACTATATAATATTTGTATTTTGTGATCTATATTAATAATGGCGGTAGACTGTTAGTGTTGTCGATTAATATGACGAACGACTATCAAATATCAATACAATCTGTTAGTGTTGTTCAAAATTACGAAAATATTTTGATTTTAATATAAATCTGTGAGCTTACCTTTAAAGAATACATCGATGTCAAAGTGAAATTCACTAAAGCAACTGAGATCGCCTCGTATCGACCATGGAACATTAGCTTGCAAAGAGCGGGAAAATTTGTTTGAAAATAGAACCGCTGACCATCCAAAACTATCTGCTCACCTGTCGCGCGAGACGTGGGTTTTGAGAACAAACTATTGACATACTATTGTATACGCCTTTTTACAAACTATTGACATACTATTGATGTTCAAACCCTTTTACAAACTATTGACATACTATTGATGTTCAAACCCTTTTACAAACTATTGACATACTATTGCATAAGCCCTTTTACAAACTATTGACATACTATTGATGTTCAAACCTTTTTACAAACTATTGACATACTATTGATGTTCAAACCCTTTTACAAACTATTGACATACTATTGATGTTCAAGCTCTTTTACAAACTATTGACATACTATTGATGTCCAACCCCTTTTACAAACTATTGACATACTATTGTATAAGCCTTTTTACAAACTATTGACATACTATTGATGTTCAAACCCTTTTACAAACTATTGACATACTATTGTATAAGCCTTTTTACAAACTATTGACATACTATTGCATTAAGCATTTTTACAAACTATTGACATACTAAGTTCAAGCACGCTAAACAACATGCATTTACAGTTAATTTACAAACTATGGCCACACTTACTTCGAGCCCCATTTACAAACTATTTACATAGAATATTTACATACTGTTTACATAGTATGTAAATCTTTAACCGCATATGTCTTGTTCGGAAATATCTACAAACTATTTACAAGATAAGATAGTTTGTAAATCATTTACATAGTGTGCAAATAGTTTGTAAAACCATTTACAAACTATGTCAATGCAACTTTACATACTATTTACATAGTATGGAAGAAGCTTCGTTTTTCCAGTGATATTTTTATATATGAAATTTCCATATGTGAAAAACAATACACCTGTCAAATTTTCAATTCATATATGAAATTTTCAATTCATATATGAAATTTTCATTTCACATATAAATGGATTAATTTCATATATGAAATTTATATATATGAAAAACGAATCACCTATGAAAATTTTAATTCAAATATGAATTTTTTTTGCAACTGTATAGAGTTATAAACAGTCATCTTACTGCTATAGAGTTGCATACTCCAACAAAAATTAACTCACGTTTGTTTTCAAAAATAATTCCAATTCGTCGTGGTTATTAATAACAGAGATTCGTTCTTATATTGTCTTGCACACATGCACACTCGTCTATTGGCACTCGTCTATTGTTTTTAGTTTTAAAGAAATTAAATCCTGGTGAATATGACAGTGAAATTATAGTATGCATGTAAATCGCGGACACGTTATTACATTAATTACCAGCTGTTTCTCGCGAATTTTATTTACCTTCCCGTTAATTATTTCATATATTTAAGAAACAAGTGAGATCACATATTAAATTTTCAATTCCTATATTATATGCAATCAATATATAATTTTAATTCATTTCAAACAGGAATTTAATAGTTTCAGGGTGTGGAATAGAAATAGAAAAGTTTTACACACAAATTAAGCATGTTTTAATGATTTATTAATATATTAGAATGCTTGTAGCTGAGCCAAAAAATCACAAAATAAAAGAAAAATAAATCACTACTGCACGTGTCGGCGGTCAGGCTAGCTAGCCTGCAATTACAGGCTCTCGCGCGTGGGACCTGGGCGGAGTTTCGCCACCCTCAACAAACCGAGAGCCACGGCCCCCCCAAAATTTTGTCTCACCTCGTGACCTCGATCTCGAATTTTTGTCTTCCTCGCCGAATAATTTTTGTCAGACCAACGAATCACTTTGTCAAGGTTTTATTCTTCCGAAAAAGTATTTTATTTTAATCATTTCTACGCCGTGTTTACGAAATGAAATACGTTTTAGTTAACTGGATTGCTACGAATGAAACGAGCGTCATGGAAGTTCACAGCGTTCGAGACACTTCCATGTTGACGAATCCTTCGAAGGAAGGCATGATTTTATACTATAAGGATATCGAACAGAAGAAACCTCCTAAAGGTGGATGGAAATCATACCTTGGTTGTGTCCTATCTGTCCATGGTAAGTAAATACTATAAATACTGGGTTTTAATACAAATCAGCTGGCAAATCAGCATGTAATTGACTAGAATGCTTTTAATTATATCGATAATTATTTGGTAATTATTTTATACGTTGGGAAAATCACTTTGTAATGGGCTATTTATGTAATACCTGTCGAGGACCTGGAATGCCAAAAAATCTATGCAATTGACCCCTTTTTCAACAGGCCAAAACCACTTTGGAAATGCAATTTTCCCCTTTTATCCCTCTGCAAATGCCCAATTTACCCCTTAACCCCTCTGGAAAAAACTGCAGATTTCTCCCTCTGGAAATTGAGGTCCTCGACAGACTGTTTAAATGTGGTGTCCAATCACCAATAATTATATGTGCGATCGCGAGCTATTAAAGTAACTGCTGAGAAGTGAGTACAAATGTGAATATATATGGTCATATGTGTCAATTTGACCCTACCTTGGAAGGAGCTGGTTATTTTACCCCAATCATTTTGTCTTCATTGCAAACCACTCATTGACAACTTGAATATGTGGTGAAACAACAACAAGTTTGACCCTAGGGCCTTCACTCTCAATCTTGGTCCTCATGACTTTCTCAAACTTCATTCAGCTTGCAGGGAGATTTAATCGATAATTTTGTTAAGCTAAATGACGTATAATAATGAGTTGTTATAAAGCACATCTGTTCACATTCATACTAATACTTGTGCTATATAAATTTATATATCAGAAATATTTAATATCTTTAACAATATCTCAACTATTGGCCTTAATAATGTTCATGTAAGGTAAAGGTATGCATAAATATATGGTTGGTTCAATTGGTATAGTCTTCATTTATATAGGTGGCTAGGTGAGAAAGCTATGTTGTATACATGTAAATTGAATTTACATTTGTATATATTTCAATAGTTTAGTTAAAACCAACTATATATTTGTTTTGGCTTAACAAGTACAACTGTTTTTGTCCAAGGTGTATTACATGATGTATGTTACCAAATTATTAATTAATTATATAAAAATATTTACCAGATTGTACCTGTTAAAAAAAGGATCAAGATGACGCAAGTTTTGTCTACTCTGAGCAAATCCTTATTGCTTCTGGAGGAGACATCATCAAGGACAGTTCTGATGACCTCGAGTTCCTCTCGCGTGAGGAGTTAATTGCAGAAATCCATATTCTTAGGGAGAAATTAGGACAGGAAAATGCTCAAAAACTACTGTGCAATAGTAAGTATTTACTATTATCAAATATTAACAGGGTTCGAGATTAGAATTTTTTGTTGGTATCCAAGTAGGATACTAGCATTCTAAACTTGGTATCCTAACTGGAAATTTGGTATCCTGATTTTTTTTAGTATAAAAATTAGCCTAAATTTCAATTATCAGATGTCATGAACATGTCTGATGTTATAAATATTTCAGCAAATATTTTAATAATTTTATAAGCAATCAACAAATCAATGTTCAAAATAAAAACGATATTCCCACGTGCAGATTGCCCACGAAAGGATCGCAGTCTCCGGGTACGTCATTGATCCTGGATGTGAAATACTCGTCTCCAGACTTCATGCGCCAAAGCAAGCATTTCGACAAGCGTTTCAAAATTAAATGGAAATATCAAAAATGAAATATGTTATATTATATGTGCAAATTTTGTCCTATGAAAATTGAAGGCGTGCAGTGATTCGTAAGCCTAAATTAGTGTAGGCGTGCGATGGCGTGCAATGACGTCATGTCGACAAAGTCATAACGTCTTATTGAGGTAATAAAGCTGCCATCGCACGAAAATTTGGCAAAATATCACAGGAATAATTGAAATTTTTTCTAGTTTGATATATTTTTCAAAAGAAATAAATTAGGAATAGTATTCAATAAAAGAAATAGGATCGATTGGGAAGTTCTAAAAACAAATGAAACCGAAAACCGATACAAAAAATTGATTTCCCGCGCCTGCGATATGCTAAATGGTATATACCGCATTATTCCAAGATGGCGCTTGTAAACATAAACGAAAAATGAAAGATGAATATTCCACGAAACAAAACCTTTTTGAGTCTGCAGCGTTTGCCAAAACATGCACTTGCATGTAGATATATACCTGAAGATAATATTGACAGACTATTTAAGCAAATAAATGTAAATAAAACTACTTCAACTGAGAAATTAGGGACAAATTAACAGTTAAACTTGGCTGATAGATTCTACTATTTTATGCGTAGGATTGATCACACGCCTATAGGTGATTCAAGGCATGTGCCGAGGTGTGCGTGTGCGATCGCACGCCTCATATGACAAAGCCTGTCATATGTGTATTATATTCATGACTTAGTTAAGTTAGTTTATACTTAAGTCAGAGTTTTAGATATATTGTGGTAAATATTAGTGTTTCTAAGCACAAATTTCTTGGTATCCAAGTAGGATACCAAGGTTTCAACATCTGGGATCCAAAATTAAAAACTGGTATCGTCAGAATACTAGGATACCGCAAATCTCGAACCCTGGATATTAATAGTGATGTTAATGTCACAGTTACACCATGCCCCATGGGATCCATTAATGCTACTCTGCTTGGGTTCGCACCTCGGAGTGGGCTACCAGTATCCCTCTTAAAATAAAGTATCCCTCTTAAAATAAAGTATCCCTCTTAAAATAAAGTATCCCTCTTAAAATAAAGTATCCCTGATTTGGATAGGAAGTTGATGTTCCATTTGCCAGTACTGTATCCAACCAAGGGAAATATATCAGTATTTTTTGCTTGAAAGTTTTGCCAGACAAATTTTAAAATTATTTCAGGTTCTGAATAAACTTGTAACCCAATTAGCATGTGATTGATATATTAACTACTGTATGGTAGTGAATAATATGAAAAATAATCAAAATATATCACTGTGTATTTCTCACTACCTACCAGTACTAAATAATATAGTATTCTGTATGTTATTATGTTTGCTAAAAGAACCCTAGTACATATATTAATTGTTAACTATTCAGGTTATTGTGTTTGAGAAATGTTTTGTGTTTATCTTTCGGTACACCATATACAATTAGTTTACATCGTTTTCTTAATAGATCTACCTGGTATGTTAGTTGAGGCAATGTCCAGCAAGAAAGTGATGGAAAAGTTTGTTGAGCTAGCCACAAGTTCAAAAAAGCCAACATATTCCAGGTCGTTCACCAATTCCTTGATGCCTTCTAATGGGTCCAGAAGGGAGATGACATCACCACCCTCCACTAGCATCAATCGCACCCATCAATTGTCATATATCATGAACACGCCAGCTACTCCAAAGACCCCAGCTACTCCAAAGACCCCAGCTTTTCCAGCAACACCAAAGCCCCCACCTAGTGCAAAACCCCAACTACTGCAAAGACACCACCTCCCCCAACCACAATGGAAATTCCATTCACCCCACTAAACAGTCAGGAAGAGTCTCCAATGGTCTTCGACAAGGATGAACTGCATGTAAGTAACGCATTGTGTACTGTGTAGATTTGCAGTGAACTGATTTGAATGCTTCTTAATTGTATTTTTGGTAGATTAATATCATTTAGATAGAGATTTGTTAAGGTTAACTCTGGTGGACAATGATATCAGGTGTTGCTCCGAGTGACAAACCATGATGAACAGTAGAGGAAATCTCTACTTAAGTTTTCCTCTACTTGTCACTTGGAGCAATGCCTGATATCATCAGTATCATTGTTTTATATTCTTAAATTAATCATTTAAATGTGAAGGGAATTAGAGGCAGGCTTTGTCATATGAGGCGTGCGATCGCAAGCGCACACCTTGGCACACGCCTCGAATCACCTAGGCGTGCGATCAATCGCACGCCTAAAATAGTAAAATCTATCAGCCAAGTTTAACTGTTAATTTGGCCCTAATTTCTCAGTTGAAGTAGTTTTATTTACATTTAGTTGCTTAAATAGTCTGTCAATATTATCTTCAGGTATGCAAGTGTATGTTTTAGCGAACGCTGCAGACTCAAAAAGGTTCTGTTTCGTGGAATATTCATCTTTCAATCTTTCGTTTATGTTTACAAGCGCCATGTTGGAATAATGCGGTATATAACAATAGTTATAGCATAACTAAGGAAAATCGATTCGGTTTTCGGTTTCATTTGTTTTTTAGAACTTTTCAAATAACGAAAAAGTGGTAATAATGTCAATAATTAAATGGCTATATTTTTCTACATTATTGACAGTATTACCACCTTTTCATCATTTGATCCAGAAAGTTTAAGTGTTGATTCAATTGAGCTCTATGTACAGTATGTAGACAAAACTGAAATCTCAACTTTGAGTTTAGTCTTGCTGAATATTTATTTCTCAACTTGAATTATTTTGTTATGTTAAGCTTAAAGTGAATCCAATAACTAATAGTATAGACAAAAATATCTGATATATATATCTCAATAATATATTTGGTTGGTTTTTAAAACATACTGCAGTATATTTGATAAAATGTTATAATTAACTTGCTAACTCTTGTTTTTTGTTAGAAATTAGAGAGACGCTTAATTGGCTTAAGTGTGCTAAAGCCAGAACTTCAGCCTGGATGTTTAAGAAAGATGGAAAAGATTGTGGAAAAAAAGTTTGTTTGAAGAGAGTGAAGAGAGTGATTATGAGGAGGTTGAGGAGAATGATGCTATTGTACAGCGATTTAAAGGTTATAAAGGCAGACGGTTACCATGGAAAAGACAAAGATGAAAAGATTGAATGAAAAATTGGATGGATCTTATATGGGGACGATTACCAGGCATGCTCGGGGCATGTTTAAAGTTCGAGAGGATGGTGAAGCATCAACGAGATTTACGAGACCTCGTCCTGATGGCCCAGCTTGGCCTGTTAGAATGCAAATTGAAAACGGTGAACAATGATATTATTGTATATGTATATATTATTTAGATTTGTATACTTTTTTAATTAGGCTTGTAAAATTTTCAAATATTTGAAAATAAATATTTTTACTGCTTTCATGCACAAATTAAATATTGCTTTCATATTAAGTATTCAACACAAATATATATATATATAATATATAGAAATGTTGCCATTATATATAATGGTAACAATTGACTTAACGAGAGTGCTCAATATCTCAAAAGATAGAGTGAATTTATTTATAAATTAAAACGAAGCCGCCAATAGCCGCCCCAATATTTTATCCTTCGATTTAATTAATAAGTAAATCTATCTTAAATGTATAATCTTTAAGCTGCACTTAAACACACTTAAATATAAAATATTTAATGTGCTTTTTCTTCCTGTGTATATTATTTATATTATTTTGTTGCTACCTGTATTAAAATAACTTATAGTCATGCAATTGAACTTTTAAATTTCTACAGAATTGTGGTTAAATTAATATATAGTTAAAATCACTACACAAATTGTGGTTAAATGAATGTAGCTAAAGTTACTACAACAATTGTGGTTGAATTAATGTAGTTAAAGTTACTACAAAAATTGTGGTTGAATTAATGTAGTTAAAATTACTACAAAAATTGTGGTTAAATTAATGTAGTTAAAATTACTACAAAAATTGTGGTTGAATTAATGTAGTTAAAATTACTACAAAAATTGTGGTTGAATTAATGTAGTTAAAATTACTACAAAAATTGTGGTTAAATTAATGTAGTTAAAAT
>JAOQGN010036958.1:0-12955 GCA_027564295.1 Himantozoum antarcticum
TTATAAATGTTTGCATATGTCTAATAGAGAGCGCAGTGCCCAGACAAATTTCTTAGGCAATCGGCAACGATGCCTTGCTCAAAGCATTTCATATATGTTGACAACCCAGTCCAGTACAATGACATGTTGGTTACCAAACTGTGTCGACCTGAGAACTCCTTACTGAAACTCTCTATGTTATGCAATGTTGAAACCAAGAAAGTTTGAAATTATTCCGATGAAACTGAATTTTTTCATTAGTGGTTAAAAATTGATCCATTTGTGAAAAAACATAATGTTCGCAAAATTGCTACATTTGTGGTTAAAAATTACTACATTTGTGGTTGAGCATAATTGTTACATTTGTGGTTAAAAAGTACTATATTTATGGTTAAAAATATCTACATTTGGGGTTATTTCGACATTCGTGGTTATTTTTACATTTGTGGATTCAACAGGGGATAGGCTTACATCCAATGAGTCTCTGCATTGCTAGGTTTATGCCAATATGTTGTCCAAACTACATTGTTTTCAAACCGTCTGCATTTTGTGGAAATGTATGCACGAGTCACAAGTACACCCTTCGGAATTTGTTAGTACCTTGTTCTAATTATTGCTATGTTCAAAATGAATGGTTTTTGATTTAAACCGTTTACCGTAAGGTCCTTTCTTACGTCGGAAATGTTTGATCATTTGTGTAATTTTATTCCATTTCATTGCTTCAAACCGTGTTGATTTCGTGCAAATTAAAATCTCAGTAGAATCTGATACCAGATTAACATTTTCACAAAAAACTTAAGTATATATTGCTGTGCCGATTCAGTTCCTAAATCCATGTTTTATTTTGCAGAAGTGACTTGGAGAGTGAACAGAGGCAGATTATGAAGAAGAAAGTTATGACTGGTAAATATCAAATTCAGATTAGTGGTGCAAAATACCACTTAAAGATAGAGTGGATGTGTATGTGTATGCCAGGCCGGCTCTTATTCCGTCTATTTTGAGAAATCTGTCTAAATGGGGCCAGTGTAAAAGGTGAAATGAGACGGATTTCGAGTCAGAGGTAAAACGTTTTCAACCCAACAGCGTTGGGTTTCGAACAGCAAAGTAGTTATTGGTGTACATGGCTACTATGATTAGCCTTTTATGCTACTATGACTCCTCACTTTTATATGTTGTAAATTATAACATAATAATATGCTAAACTGTTCTTGCGTAGAGCTTATATAGTCAAACCCCTCCTAACAAAACCTCAGGCTAATAAATTTGGATAAGGGAAAGTTTGAATTACAGAATTAACAGACATTGTCCTCTCAATTTGTTTTTGACAGAACTAATAGATGTCCTCGCAATTTTATTTAACAGAAGTTGTCCTGTTAATTTTTTTTTTTCTGGAGTTATCCTTTCTATCCCAACAGAGCACTCCCCAAATTCTACTCCCAACTTCAACCAGATAATTGTGTCTTACTGCATCTCAAACACAATTCCATTGATGCGTTTTGTGTCTCATTACTGTCTTTATACACAGCGAGAATTGGCATTTGATTTGGCATGTTGTGTTCCAACCATTAATTTTAAATGTAATCACTTTTTTAGCAATTATCACGTAGCCAAAGAAGTAGGAGAGGTTTGACTACTGATTTCCATTGACATTGTCTGGGGTTAATTATTCGGGAGTTGCCCTCTCACTCCTATGTAGCTTCACCTCCCCCATCCATTTTCACCATTGTAATAGTAGTAGTGTATATGTTGTACACCACACTCTGGAGTTGTCATTAAGTTTGTAACTTCACTTCTAATTGTGCAATGGAAATTTACCCCAAAAGTTGACAATTTATTCTCCAATAATTGGGGTATCTGAACTGTTGGTTGTATCAGATAACATTATTTTTATATAATTTTAGAAAATGTGGTTGGAAAACTGAGGACAGAGAACCGCAAGACTATGATATTCTCAGTACTACTGATGGCTGTTGGGGTGATTGTTTACTTTGGAGCTCAGTCTTTTTACACCCAGTGATAGGACGAATGTAGTCTTCTAGCACAATGAAAAGTGGGATGCACATGGGAGGGTTTGTGGCCACCCATGAAAACTGGCAATTGCGTTACAAAACATCATGCGCTGCTAATGTGCCATGAGAGTATGCTAGCGATATACTACGCGGTATGATCACTCAACAGACTTACTAATGTTTCAGAGGTGGCATCTGTTGCAACTTTAATATATTATCCTAAGATTTTCTCTGTGCACTACTTTCCTATTGTTCCAGAAGGCATAGGACCCTGGTTAGGTTGGGCAATGGATACGTCTACACAATTTGTATATAGTATCGGGATTGGATACTGCATTGGCATGCTACAGTGTAGCCTGCCTTGCCAATTTATAGCTAAGGAAGAATACCTAAATTGTCTAGTCTATAATTATTTTATGGTCATAACATAGCAGGTGGGCCAGAGTGTCTCTTAATTGGCCAACTCTGGCATGAATGAGAAACAGAAGTCTCTTGCAGCATTTATTATTTATTTCATATGTGCAATATTTGTATAGCTAAAATTCCAATTAAAGTAATTTTGTAACGTGATATTAACTGTGTGTTTAATTTTAATTTTTCTTGTTTTGACTTGTCAGATCGTTTTGGCGACTGGCTGATGTAGAATTTGTCTATCACTGCAAGATACTTGCATTTGTAAATTTCCCCCTTTTGCACGGAATATCACCCTGTTCATATTTCAGTGGCAAATGTTTTAGAAAACTCCGATGGCCTTGATGGCCATCGGACCTTGATGGCCTATGTTTGTCTATTCAGTTATGCTGTAATTTTATACACATTCTGTTAATTTCACATTTAAAACGTATAGCCGGAAACCCACCCATCCTCTGTAATTTACCATAATGTAAAAATAATGGCACAACATCCTCTCAAAAGAATTCAATTTCTAGACTGAGCGTAAAGCAGGCATACAGTTCTGAGGTATCTTAAAAAATGCTCCATAAATGGAAGTATAATTACATTTTAGCTTTCACTTGTATTCATTTTTGATATGATTATACGATTATTTTTATATACAATTGTCGACCTTTTCGATTTCGGGTTTGATAATATATCATATCAGATAATTAAATGACTTGTCTTGGTGTTTTCATATATGTGATATGGATCTTGCAATTCGATACAGTCGCATATTTTACATAGGTTTGCTTTTATGGTATGTCTTCCTGTATATTGTATGTTGTGGGTGGGTGGATTTATCAATGCATACAAGGCATACACTTATTCAATATTCAACCATCTACATGTATTTACAAAGTAAATAAATACCAACACTGACCAACAAGATATAATTTCGCGACTTAAAATAAGCATGCTAAATAATAATAATGTACAGTATTACATGATGTATAAAGAGACATTGGTGCATTGAGATTTAGTAGAAATCACTATAACTACAATACAGATAAAAAGCAGTACGATACCAAAATATTAGACAGTTCATTATTTACGAAATGGCATCATCCATCAACAAGATAATAGTCATTCAATGATTGACAATGACAATACATAATAATGTAAAAACAATATAACCTTTCATTAGCAGATGAGTCCGAGAAAACACTCATCATATTATGAAACTCGGTACATCAATAAAAGGACGTGTTAATATATACATATGCAGCCCACAGGAGTATATGTGAAGATCTAACAGTAACTACATCTTTCAGAAATATAACACCATTTAGGAGTTTACTTTCATATATACAGTTGATAAAGTTGGTAAATGGTATTACTTGTTACATCATCTATTGACACACTACTTCTTCATATTCTCCAACTGCCCTGGATAATGAAATAGAAATGAAATTGTGTACAAAGGCAGCAGCAGTTGTGTAGGCCTACATGTACAGTTATAGTTTCCTTTTAGTTCGATCACTTTGCAGGAATTTGTCAACTTAAGACTTGGCACGCCAACTGTATTGAAAAGGAATTTTGCCCACGTATATATTCGAAATTCCATAGTTAACTATATTGAGTTTATAGCATGCATAACTTGGCTCATTGCACTACAGTGAGATTATAGCATGCATGACTTGGCTTTTCCGTAAGCTAGTGATGAACCCGGCTTGAAAAATGGTTGGATATACATTGGTAACATGAATCAATTCTTTAAGCCGAATTAGTGGCAAACATCATCGTGAAGCAAGCCTGACATTCCTATTCTGACCATTTAAAGTCATTATTACAAAGCCTAGGATTAGCATCTAGTACGAAGTCAGGGTTTGGAGTTGGGAGTAGACTGACCCCCCCCAGCCTGATGCTGAAAGGGGAGCTGCCATGGATATATGATAACAGAGAAGCCCGAAGGGCATCTCTGTTATCATATACAGAGCTCCCCCCCCCCCCCTTCAGCATCAGATGGGTGAGGGGGGTCAGTCTAGAGTTGGAGCGCCTCTGAGATTAACATAACTGACATTGATTAATGATCAACAACTGAAATTATGTAGTACCAATTACAGCACAATCACATAGCTAATGTCTGGTGAGCTTACTTCGGAGTTCAAGGTTACGTCGGTAGTCCGCTGCTATTTGTGATGCAGTCTGTTGCTGTATAGCTGAGCGTGGCCAAAGTTCCACTCCAGAGGCAGACTGCAAGCAGAGAGATACAACATTATTATAGTGGCTGGAACAATTGTTTTCCAAACTGAATTGTACATATGCATTTCATTGGCATATCTTATAACGAGTTGCAATTTGTATGGTACAAAAAAATGATGTGGTCGATAGAAAGTTAGGGTTTGCACTTAAATCCTTTGTAATTACTCAAAGTAATAAGATATACCTACTCACCGGTTGTGAGGTGATGGGTGAAACAGGAGGTCTCGTACCAGCAGCGTACGGAAAGTTGCCGATTATACTAAAACATATGACCATAATCATGAGTGTCAATGTAAAACCAATAGCTACAGATAACAAAGATTGCAACCCGTAACTGTGTCACAACTATTTGCATTCACAACATGACAACAGTTGTATAGGTCCTTATTATTTGAGATGAGGTGTTAAAAGCATTAACACCTCATCACACATGTATGCATATACAATTCATAAAGTGTACATGTATACAGAGTAACATGGCTACGTGTAATGCATAATTGGAAGCTAAAATTCTGGATAAGGGCAGCTGGTTGCTTCTGCAATTGAGTATGTCAAACTGCCAAGATGACTTTCTTGGAAGGTAAAATATACTGTGGTGTATACCTATAGTCCTACATTAGTATAGGTATACACCAGGTTACACCTATTAGTCCTACATTGGTATAGGTATACACCAGGTTACACCTATAGTCCTACATTGGTATAGGTATACACCAGGTTATACCTATAGTCCTACATTAGTATAGGTTATACCTATAATGGTGTAAAATGTGCTCTCACATACATGTACATCTGCTCTAGAAAGAAACATCAGGTAGTTTTCCCTACTGACAGTAAATAGCAAGTCCAGCTCCAGTAATAACAGTAAACGGTATATAACATGTTATTATCGGAGTTGTTTGTTCTTGATGTCTCCATGCCAAGGGCTGATAACTCCAGAAATAAGAAGTTTGACAAATAAGATCAGTATGCCAAATGGCAGCATGAATGGGTAAAGAGCCAAAGAGTCAATCTCACGTCATGTATTAACACACCTTCATATTGAATAGTCTAAACTGTAAACCAGTAACAGACAGCCAAAGAGAATGCAAAATGAATAAGAATTATAACACTGGTAAAGTGGCAGTTTAGAAAGTTAAATTGCCAAAGCCAACCAAACATCAAATGAGTTTTATTGAAGGTCACAACAAATTTCAAGCCAAGATGAGTCAAATGGATAGCAGTAGGTGAGAGATGGATACCAGTATCAGAGCACATAATAAGAGTGTAAGGAGCCAACAAGGCTAAGGAGAGGGATGATGCAGTTGCCAGTACTGCAGTAGTACATTACAATAAACATAAAGAATCCTAAAAATGAAAAATATAATTTTGCTTCCGGCAATCCCATGCTGACACATTTTCGATGGCATGAAACTTCATACTGCTCATAGTCTTTGTAGAGCAGCTCATAGCGAGTCCATTTGGCAGTCATTCCAGCTTGCCCATAACCCAACTTTTTGAACAAACCGACCCTAATGTAGTCTAAAAAGTTGGGCTAACTAACTAGTGACTACACAACATTTACGCCCTCACAAAATCAGAAACCAGGCAAATTTGATCGCCATGGGCAAATGGCTTACATAATTTCCAGATGCAATTGTGATCGATTAACTTGGGAGCATTTCATTTCAAAGATTCTTTATCTATGTAAAGAGTCCCTTACATACCTTGGCCTGTGATGGGCCATACTGTGATGGGCCATACAGTGATGGCCAGCGCCACAGCACCTGACAAATCTGATAAACAATCAGTAATGTACCACTGAGATAGTTCCATATAATCTTGAAG
Organism: Himantozoum antarcticum; assembly: GCA_027564295.1. Taxonomy (NCBI): domain Eukaryota; kingdom Metazoa; phylum Bryozoa; class Gymnolaemata; order Cheilostomatida; family Bugulidae; genus Himantozoum; species Himantozoum antarcticum. Next base: position 6,456 of record JAOQGN010036958.1, read on the forward strand.
GAAAATAAATGTACGCTGTGACCCCATTATATGGGGTCACAGCGTACATTTATTTTGGGGTCAGTCAAATTATTGTTTTGACTATTACGTAACGTAACTGTAGTGACCACTATAATGCCCAACAGTGTGGGCTTGTTTACTGTGCAACTTCCTTTACTTTTGCAATGAGAGTTGATTCAACATCCACGTTCAAGACATCTGGATAAATTTCCATGATAATGACCAAGGACAGTGATAAATTAGCGATCAAAGTTGTCAACTACCAACAGCTACATAATGTGTACATATGTTGAAGGAAACTGCTATACTAAGAAAGATTGCTATAGTGGAATACGGCTGCAACACATCGACAAATCAGTTTTTCATGATTATTAATCTATTCCTACTAAAAATCAATGAATTTTCCCAGTATTGTTTAATTGATTTGGTTTACTGCTACGTACTTAGTTACACTAATAATGGATTCTGACCGGCGGCTGATAGACTGAGAGGGAGGCTGAGAGGGAGGGTGAGATAGCCCACTTACATGCGACCTGGAGGAGTAGATGCTATAGCGGGAGAACTACCAGGAGATCCAGCGGCCTGCTGTCCATGCCGAGCTGTAATAGGACTGACGTTAGCCTGTGGACTATATTGCATAGTTACTTGGGGTGATGTTGCTAGCTGAGGCGATTTCTGAGTGACTAGATGGGGATTTAGTAATTGCTGCCTCGCAGCAAGGTCTTGCTGCTGGGCCTGTGATATTCTCTGCTGCTGCTGAGCTTGGACTAGTTTTTGCTGGGCATGAGCTACCTGAGCTATTTGTTGTTGTTGAGCTTGGGCTAACTTCTGTTGTTGTTGGACTTGGGCTAATTTTTGTTGCTGTTGGGCTTGGGCTAGCTTTTGTTGTTGCTGAGCTTGGGCTAACTTCTGTTGCTGCTGAGCTTGGGCTAATTTTTGTTGTTGTTGGGCCTGGGTTAATTTCTGTTGCTGTTGGGCTTGGGCTAACTTTTGTTGTTGGGCCAACTTCTGTTGTTGTTGAGCTTGGGCTATGTTTTGTTGTTGTTGGGCTTGGGCCAACTTCTGCTGTTGATGTGCTTGGGCCAACTTTTGTTGCTGTTGTTGCTGTTCTTGGGCTAACTTTACTTGCTGCTGGGCTTGGGCTAACTTTTGTTGTTGTTGAGCTTGTGCTAACTTTTGTTGTTGCTGCGCTACTTTTTGATGCTGCGCTTGAACCATTGTCTGTTGCTGTATCTGTGCTAGTTTCTGTTGTTGTTGAAGCTTGACTAGGTTCTGCTGTTGCATTAATTTCTGTTGAGCAGCTACTTGCTGCTGGTGCTGGTGTTCCTCTATCGCCTTCTGCTGGACGATGCGTTTCTGGGAGGCCAAGTTAACTGCCACCTTCTGTTCAGCACTGATTGCTGCTACCTGTTGCTGCTTAGCAAACTTCTGCTGACTCACCATATTATCAGCAAGCCTCTGGTGTTGTAGCATAGCCTGTTGATTGGCTAAACTCGCTGCCAGATGCTGCTGTTGCAATGCTGCAATCACAAATGAAAATAATACTGTATTATGGGAGCTGATATCTAGTGCTGGGCATTTTGGGGTTGTTTTGTGACATGGAATTTTTACGACACCTAATTTGTATGTTCACAGTTGAAAATCTGATCTTGTAATTTCCAAACAATGTAAAAAGTCACTTTGAAAAACTAGTTGCAAACCATAAAATAAGTTTTGAACTATTAGGTGATGCTAGTTTAATAGCTAATCCCCAAGCATCTACTTGATGTTATTATGTGTTGTACATTTATTATTTTCAATGCAAGCAATTATTTAGCTTTTATCAGTTTATCTCTCAAAGGGGCAAGCCATCAATTTCAAACTATTTGGATATTGAACTGTTACTGTTTTAACATTTGTTACATGTTAACTGTGGTTAAGAAAATATTTGTGGTACTGTACCTGCGTGTTCTATCGATTTTCTACCATCATGCAAGATATGGATACAAGTTGGGGCAAGTATGATATGAGTAAAGGACTAAACATTTTCAGAGAAGTTTGGTGGATAATTACATAGCAGCTGCATCACACTCAACAGTATTGGCAAATCAATTTCGAAAAGGTTTGGATTACATAATGTAGGTAGGATTTTGTATCATGTATTCGGCTTCGTCCGTATAATTGTTGAATTTCAGCCATAGAGCAGTATAATTGAACCGGTAGATGCAGCTTGTGGGACTTGAACTGGCCATTTGAACTGATATCCTTTTACATTTTTACTGGCTAATAAATGCACAAAGAGAATGTAATTTTAAATAATATTGGAAAACTCTTGAAATTTTTGAACGTCCATTTGATAATTTAAATCAACGCAGTTAGCGAGTCGACATCCCAGCGAATCAACAAAAGTGCTACCTGCCATCATACACACAATTGCCGACGAAACTTGTAGTTTCAGTTTCAAAGATTGATGGTTTTAGTGATGTTCAAAAACGCTGCTTTATTTAGCAATTTGTCTGAATTGTGGTTTCATAACATTATGCCAATTAATTCAGTTACGCATTAATTGCACTCAGTATAGCTTCGTGTTCTATGATCCCAGTTCAATGAATGAATGAATGAAAATGAGCAAATACTAATATAATGAAAATGCATCTGAAAGCCACCGCGGTCAACGTACGACTACTAACCAGTTCTGGAGGCGCAAAGCATCAAAATAAAAAATGAACTTCAACTTTTGACCGAATGCAAGCATGCAATGACAGGAAATGGTTTGCAGCATCTGAGCCCTTTCGCAACACTATATAACAACAACAGGCGCCGCCCCTTTTTATATTCCCTTTCGAAAATGTACGAATAAGAGTAGTTGTAATTGCATCGGGATTTTCCCCAGACAGGAAAGTTTCATTTTAGCTCTTGAATTCCAACGATGTACATGCTCATATTGCATTCAGTAAGTCGCCGGTCGGGCCACTTTCATAACTTGAACGAAGGCCGCATGAATCCATACCGAAAGCACCTATTATCACCAGATGACACATTTGATTACTCGATCAGCTATTTGTATTGATATCTAATGGACCCTAAAGTTGTTGAAACCTTTACTGGCATTTTATTTAATTTAGGTTTTACGTTTCTCAGAGCTTAATTTTTAGTGAATCTTTCATTTTTGTAGCAAGTTATTTACAGCAAGTCATTATCTTATAATATTAACAAAAATAAAGGATTTAGTAAGATTATTTTTGCCAACTATCTCCAGCAGTCTTTATCACATAGTACAAACATTCTGTAAGAAATACCCATTTTTAAAACTCATTTCAGCCAGTCTTTCTTTTTGTACTTGCTATTATTATCTGTACTTTTACACTATATTAAATGGACGCTAATTTATCTGTTTACATGTCATTTACACAAAATAAATGAACCATGCAAAATGCACAGTATATTTAAAATGTGGCATATATCAAAATTTTGTCTTCAAAATTACTTCCGCTCTGCTCCTTTACTATTGTGCTGTTATTGTGTAGTATTTAATGTGAAATACCATGAGTGAATCGGTTGCAATTACTATTTCAATTGACTCGCTGCAGACTAGCGGCCATACAGCTCCTAACACTAATGTAACAGTAATAACTGAAAGTTGGATTCATTCATTGCTAAAATGGGAAAGGCTCGTGCAAGTGCATCTACCATTAATAGGAGTTATGCTTTCTTTTCTTAGGAAGTTCAAGAGCAGACAATTTCAAATTAGATAACATTACTGCAGTTGTCCGAACAGGTTTGAAATTGTATAATAATTATATAATAATTATATAGAATTGATCGATGTATATTGATGATGCAGGTATAGCATCACTGTGAGCAAGCATGTCCACTAATGACTATTACACGAATGTGAATAGTTAATGGCTGGATTATCCAGAAAGCTAAATATTTTAAGATTCTAGTGACTGACAATATCATAGTTATAATTGTTAGAATATTGTTTTGTTCATACATATATAGTTGTACTTAACAAGAAACATTATAATTGACAACTAGCAGCTATGCAAAAAATGCGTCCAAACTTTGATTTTCATTTAATAGTTGCTGTCGCAAATATATTTATTTTAAATTTCATTATAATATTTTGGGTTTATTGGCAGAGTGACTGGGGGCGTCCACCAAGCAAAGAACACATAAAATAATATCAATTATATCATGAACTATTATTCGGATTCGTTTTAAGATAAATAATAAAATAATATTGGAAAAAATATCATTAAACTCGACAAAAATAGAACACGACTACAAAATTTACCGAACTAAGAGCACCGTAACTAGGTTGTGAGATCACTAAAAGGTAGAACCTTACATAACCTCATGACACTTTACCTTGTGCATTATGTAGCACAGTGGTAGCTACAGCCTGCTGTGTCTGTGCTATTATCTTGTGCTGCTTCACAGCATTTGTTCTGCGCTTGGCGGCATCTGATGATGCAGTCTACAACAATGAGCTGCAGGTAGAATTGAGATAATAATAACATATATGTAGGTGGACAGTAGTCTAGTAGTGTAACAGTTTCAGTAGTTTATAGCCCGTGAGAGTTTTGATCTGATTTGTTGAGCGATATTGTGTTCCACCCGTTGATTTCCACCTGCTATGGGTGAATTATTTAGCGACTATAACAGTCACTAAATATTTATGTTATAACGATAGGGAACTAAGACCTGCTCACACGATAAATAAATAAATAAAACCCGTTCACACAACCGAAGCAGCTGTGTGGACTGTCTTTTTTATATAGAAAACAGTGGAGCCAAAACTGTAGACTTTGCTGTAGATTCTGTTAAGAGAGGATTTCGGTTGTAAGAGGTTGAGTTATGAGAGGTTTGACTGTCATAACAAATGAAATGACATGGTGTTGTGATTGCTAAGGTCTATCACTTTCAAGTAATATAATTGGCAAAACAATTATTGGTGAAAACTTTTACTGGCCTGCAGGAATATTTTCTTTGTTAGTCAAAATATGACATTGGCATGAATGTTAAAGAAGCACCTGTTTTGGCTAAACAACGATTCTGGTTAGTCTTGCTTTGGTTAAACTCTTTAAGGTGTTTGGGCATATGAAATTTAGCTGCAATTTCCATGATTTCTGTAGTCCAGTTTTACTTTCGTGTCAAAACTTCCAAGTTAATTATGGTACTTCCTTGATGCGAACGACAGAAAATCTAACTACATAAGTTACAAGTGCTACATGAAATGAAGGTATTTAGCTACCTTAGATGACTGTACAGCACTCACAGGAAGTGGTACAGTATTGGTGACGGTATGCTTGGAAGTAGATGAATCTGGCAGTGTGATTAGTTTTAGATCATCATCAGAGCTTGTCAGGCTAACCGCCGCATGACTCGATGACGTGGTTGCTGTTGCTGCAGCTCTAGCTTTGCTAGGGCCAGGAGAAGGTTCAGACTTGACTGATGCCGGGCTATCTGTGAGTGTAATGACATTGGGCTTTGCTGTGGTTGGTGTAGCTGTGGCAGGTGTAGCAGGTGTCTTCTGCAGCAACAGCAAACAATAACAGTAAAGTAACACGTTGTGCTTGCCAAGGAATATCAATGTTTGAAAAATACTATAATAATAACTAAAACATACCATAATAATATTAAAATAATTTTGATTTTCTAAAAATACTACCAAGGACTAATGGAATGAACTGATACTGATCGGCGACACACTATTATAGACATTGCACATAAACAATATTAGACAAAAGAGAATTATCATAGATTAAATATATACATGTAATAAATGTCTATGAGAATTACACACCGTGGGGCTATCCACTGGTAGCCTCACTACTACCCGACACATTGATAAATATATTATAAACATGCCCTTGCTGACACACATGCGGCTAATCGGTTCGAGTAGAGCAGATGACCTGCATTTACTCTTGAAGACACTATGAATCTCCTCAGTTGGCGGGTTGTAAGTGACGATGCCGGTAATTGATTTTTCAGTCGAATCAACAATCGTTCCCCGAGCAGAGCATGACATGATATATTATCAATAAATTCAATATATACAGTGCATCCCATCTAATTCGACCTCCATACACTATAATTCTCATTAAATTTAAACTAATAGCTGTGGTACCAGCCATAAGCTAATGATATTATATACGCTTTTCTATTCATTGTCTCAAACTGACACCCTATCAAGCTCGACACCATTTTGATCTTTTCGTACGAATATAATATCTGTTTACATTGGCACCTTCAAGAAATCAAATTTTAGTGCGAGTTCTTGTCATGGTCTGATAAAATGTGATTGATAAATGCAAACCTACTGATGTCTTAAAGTGGCTGTGCCACGGTGAAATTGACGCACTAAAAATTTAGGAGTTGTTTACACAATACATACCACCACAAAAACTTACGCACTGTCCCTGCGCAAGCGCTCTTCTCAAAAACGGCGTTCGTTAGTGATCATTTTCATATAGAATATAATTGATAATATTAAAATCTTTAGGTATGTA
>JAOQGN010037069.1:0-12952 GCA_027564295.1 Himantozoum antarcticum
CATTTATGTTGCTAAAATCTGATAATATGCTATTATTCACAAACATTCTGGAATATTGAAGATCAATACATGTATTTCAACAGAACAAAGGAAGCAAAATGTCTGCCAAGTGGTCACATGACCACCTTGCATGGTTAAATATTGCTCCCATTTCACCCCCAAAAAGTCTGTTATTTCCAGTAAACGCCCCCATTCTCACCACAAATTGCTCCTAAGGTGCAAATGCCTTGCTTCAACAATATTATATGGAATCTGCTTAGATTTCACTCCCAATTCATTATAGGAGTGAATTAGAAGCAAATTGATTCAAATTTTGTTTGTAGTTGCTCTCTTGTGATAATCTAGGCTATCTGCTCCCATCCAAACCATTATTTACTCCCAATGAGCAGTTTTTGGTACATAATGAGTACTTTTGATTTACCCCCAAACCCGCTCCAAACACACCGCAATTTACTTCTTGAGAAATATTCACCCATTATTACTTTCACTGGTGTAAATTTACTCCCATCCATACCAATTACTACTTTTTTTTCACCTCTATTTTACCACCACTTCTTTTTTGCTCCCTAAGTGACCAATAATTTCTGTGTGTGTACAATTTCTTCAAGACAGGGTGCTTACTAAGCACCCACCCACCAGTTAGTTCACGGGCTACGCACCAAAAATCAAGACAACGTAACCACCAATCCTCAGTTTCATCAAGACGAGGCGTACCCCACTACACCCGTCATTTGCACTCACAATAGCGAGCTAATGTTCTTGCTCCCACTGCGAGCAACAAAAATCTTAGCCTAAAAATCTCAATCCCACAATTTCAAACTCAGGACGGGGCATACCCTCAGTACCTTTGCCCCACCAGTAACCTTTTCAAAAAATAACATCAGGCTTACATGTCCTCACCCCTAGTGCAGAATGGACCTCAAATGCCCAATACTATACTACTCCTGCGATGTGTTTTCTGATTTCATTAATTCATGTTTAAACCCAGTACACAGTACTGTGAACACTAGATCTAAAACCTAAAGTCTGCCCACATCTGCCACTACAAATACCAATATTTTCCATCACAGGTTCATACGAAGCACCATAAGATACCTAAAGCAAAAGCCTGCTTAGGCAGGTATAAATCAATGTTTAGACTTGGGAGGCCTGCAATTTTACTTATCAATGATGTTCAGCAGGATCTACTGATACAGATACAGAACTGTGGAGACCAGTCAAAAAAATTTGCAATAGCTTAGTTTCAGCAACATATATGCCCAAGGTCACCCTTAGCGCTGATCCGCGCTAACACAGATACACAATAAATCAACACTGTACAAAATCAGATCGCACTAAGGTAGTGGGCTTCCAAGGTTATGACTTTCAACTCATTGATAGTGTGATTTAGTGTTTTATCCGCTCTAAGCGAACACTATCAGGCCATCTCCGTTTTTTAGAACACGACAACACTATCAGGTTTCTGTGTGAGTGGCGGTGACAATGATCGTAGTTACATACTGTAAAAGTGTAAAGCCTGGCAGGAATTAAGTCTAAGGTTTTAGCGTGTTGTGCTATAACTGTAACAATTAGTTTGAGGGTGCTTTCCATCATACCAATTCGCTAAGTATAAGTCTTTGGAATTAAGCTCTGATGGAAATCGTAAAGCTGCGAAATTAAATTTGAAAATCGAACTCAGGTTCAATTTTGCATTGTACAGATGCTGATGCATTGTAATGGACAGTGTGACTATGTATCCGTACCGGATTGACTATGACTATGTGACTAAGACTATGACTATATGACTATGCGTGAGTTCAGACAAATCCTCCTTGCAGTTCAAGAGACAACTTTGACAGTAACCTTTGACGTGTCACTTGCTACTCTCCAGCAAACAATCCTTCATTAGATGTTATTTATTAGATGCCAATACATCCTGACATTAGATGCTAATCAACAGAGTTACCATCTGCAAGTTACTGCTATGCTACTGTAGGAGTGAAAATATACGGTACTCCAAACAATAATTAACTTTATTTAACATGTAACGCTAGAATGTTGTCAAAATATTAAAATTAGTTTTTTTTTGAAAATATATAATGTACATATTATATGTACAGGCATAAGCACATTTATTGTGTACGTGTATATACATATATACGTGCGTACATGTGTACGTGTGTACATGTGTACGTGTGTACATGTGTACGCGTGTATACATATATACGTGCGTACAATGTGTACCTGTATATACATATATACGTGCATACATGTGTACGTGTATATACATATATACATGCGTACATGTGTACTTGTATATACATAAATATGATGTACATATATCAATCTACAGTAGTGACACATGCGGTTTTTGCACTTTTGCGGCTCCACTGGCTTAGAGCTATAGAAGAACGTGTAGCAGTGACAGAACTAAACTGAGACGAGGCCATGGTAAATTGGATGGGAGTTGCCCTCTCAAATATACCTATTTGTTTACTAAATTTATGTGTTTTTGAGAGGATGGTTCACATTCAATTTACCTGCAACCTAATCACAGCTTCTCCCTGTGAATGTTTTATGCCTCAAAGTAATTATCCTAAACCTTAGGCTGCATGACTATCCGTCGATAACATCGCTAAAAATGCGTCCATTTAATAAGCTAATTGGATTATTCTCTAAACCCACAAAGTAGACCCAAACAATTTTCCACTTTTGCTGTCATTTACTATTGTGATAACATATAAAATTCTTATTTATTTATTGCCAATCAACTTTATTTCGAAGATGAACAACTAGGATTACATGGTGGGAAACAGCAAACATCTAGGATTAAATAGTACATTGGTAATAGAACCATCACTTTATATGAAATCTTTGTTACAAACCAAAACATTTAGTTATTTCATTGAAATATGCATGAGGACTCAAAAATGTAACATGAATGCTGGTAATCATCGTAGATTATTATACAAATAAGTATTTGATTAACACCACTGATTATCATCATGGCGATTAAACGAGTAACATGAAAAATTATTGGGACAAAAGAAATATCAATAAACACTATTTTAGCTGAGGGGCAGAGATTAGCATTATGCCTAAGTTAAAGGGACTGTTCACATTGGAGACTATATCTGGGTATTAATGCCATTACTGTGTTCTTGCTAGAATAAATTTGCCACCATATGGTGGTCAATCAATGTTTCACCTGTCGTTTGATACCTAATTTGAAGGCACTGGACCACAGGTAAGCTCACAGTATTATAATTTGTAAGGTATGTTTTCAGCAATTTTCGACAAAAATTGGAGAAGTTGTCTCCTTCCGGCAATAAAACGCTATTACCCAACAATCGGGAAAATCGAAAACGTCATATATTTGACCTTATCATATAGTGATTCACGGAAATTGGAACAAAAATGTGACGCATGCGTGCATGTGTAAACACTATATAGAGAGAACTGGGGTGTCACTATTTCTCACTTATAAAGACAGATAGCCGCGCCATCGTTCTTTGTGGGTGTGTGAAGAGATGCCCCTGGAATACACTTTTACGCAATGAAATAATCGTAAGCACCGGAAATAATTTGAAGTAGCGCATGCGCACACCCGGATGCGCTACTTGTTGGTTCCCATTTCCGTGAACCAAAATGTGTCCTGTATATAATAAGGTCAAATAGATGACATTTTCGATGTTCCCGATTGTTGGAGAATGACGCTTTGTTGCCGGAGGGAGACAAATTCTCAAAGTTTTGTCCAAAATTGCTCAAAACATGCCTTACACATTTTAATACTGTGAGCTTACCTGTGGTCCAATCCTAACAAATGAGGCATCAAACCACAGCTGAGACATTGGTTGACCACTATATGGTGGGAAACTTATTCTACCAAGAACGCAGTAATGGCAATAATGCACAAGATATAGTCCCCAATGTGAACAGTCCCTTTAACACGAATCTGAACCAATTTGATAACCGCCAGACAGTAACTAGACGATGTACCTTGCACTTATTCTTTATGCGTACCATATTGATAGATTAAATGATAACTACTGCGAATATCCACTGCTATAATTAATTTTAAGTATATGAGACATTTCTGAATAAGATTCACATACCATCACATCCAATGTTGCATAACTTACACCAGTAGGCAAAGGTCCTCAGAACGCATTAGGCATGAGTGTTTCATCACACAATAGGGGTTTGGGGATACAAATGTTGACACCGGTAACCTGCAGGTTGATATTTCATTTGATTTACGATACCAACTGGTTTTCTTACAGGTTGAACAATAAAGTCTCCAACATTAGCAAGCTTTGCCATGACCACATATGTTGCAGAATTTACAAAGGATTCGTTACGAAGTGTCAAATTGTTGGAAATGTCATTGCTATAAATTAGACAATTGAAGTGATTAACACCTTCATTATACAGTGTACCGAAAGCAAAAGGCGTGACAATTTCTGGTGTCATAGCAACGTTCGTAACAATCTGTTAGATTGAATTGCACATTGCAGGAATTCCCTTCGCTTTGAGGTGTTCACAGTACCTTGGGATGTAGTCGGTAATGCTATTGGCAAGGGCAGTCATGGTAGCATTGCTAAACTCGGTATTTTCATGCATGTAATCAATAAATATATTGTCGATAGACTTTAGGCTATATTGAAGTGGTTCGGCATTTGCTTTTGTCTTGTCAGCCCACGTGCTAGCTCCCCCATCAGCGGGCGGTAACGGACCTACGTAAACTATTTCTGACATAGTGTTAGCCTGGAAAAACTCAGCCACTGACTTTTGATCTTGTGACATGCCAGCCCCACCAGTAATAGAGAACAGGGCACTGACGCTGGCCTGTACCTCTACAGGAATCCCTCTCTGAGAAAGCATGTTGTACTCCGAGACACTTATTGTGACTTTCTGAGTGTACCTAGCTCCATACACAGCATGTGTGACGAAGTGAGTGCCAAATAATTCAACAAAGTAAAACAGTAATTTATCTGAAATTGCATCTCCTGTTGAAATGGTGCTTGCTGCGAACCTGACGAAATAAATTAGAGCTTCGCTGAATTTTGGCATTGCATACCTTTGTCTGGTTGCCGCATAGTACTTGCACTGGGCACTGGAAATTATCATAATTTCTTCTCCACTTGAAATGTTCTGCATCGTTTCATTATATTCAGCATTGGCGGAGAAAGGCACACCCAAACCATCCCCATCTACATCAGCGCTGACCAGAAGAGCGCTCATCAAATCCTCAGAGTTTTTAATCGTGCTGGAAGCGAAATTCAAGATACAGGCAATATCTGTTCCAGCTAGTAATCCATCAGGAATTGGCGTCTGACTGTAAAATAATAAATCATGTAAATATCCAATACAAATGAATATTACTGACTCAAAGACCGATCAGCTGCCCAAACTGCAAGACATCCAAAACATTTTAGATGAACAGGGAGGCATCCCTTAGAAAGAAAGCTACATGGTTAAAGGATTTACCGCGATACATGATGCAAAATAATTTTGCAACCATGCGGTAACTATTAGAGAAAGTATGAAGTATGAAGTACAGCAGATTTGTCACCCCAGACAATAATTATAATGACACTTGGAATTGCTTTTGCATTGTGTCGCAGGCTGGCTTAGTTCTGCTGACCTTACTCGCACCAGAATATGTCAGCTGTGTTGACCCAATAAGCTGCTGGACAGCTTCAGGCCTTCTTTTATCATCTACATTGTATATGTAAATGTAGATGAAGTTGCATGTAAAAACGGAACAGAACTTGGGAACATAGATCCTACATGTTATATTTCAAAATATACATAGAGCACATCGAGACATATACATGTCTACACGGAGAACGAGAGTTCCGAATGGTCTTTAAATATTTCAGTTTAATATTCCACTCCTCATGAAGAACGACCACTTGAGAATCTAGGGAATTTTTGCGAAGTCGATAAGGAAAATGGCAACAGAGTGTTATTTGGTAGGTGCTTCATTTTTTTCTGATCAATCACGAGACATGCCTGGCCATAACACAACTAGACTGACTTAGCCAGAGTGGAGTATGTTTACCACATCAGGTGAAATGGCCCATGCTAAGACATGCCAGGCTAACCCATTTTACAATATGTATCATCAGTGACCAAATCTGGGATGGTGAGCCAAAAGCTTTTGAAGACACATTGCACCAGATTATCGCGATACATGGTTTGGCATTGGGTGACAAGGCCTTACCATTGACTAGGCTATGCCTAGCATGTGCTAGTCATACTAGGCATACTCATGCTATGCCTAGCATGTGTTGTACCTAGCAGTCGGCATGACAGAGTCTCGTACTCTGCTACCTATGAAATTGACCTCGAAACTGTAGTTTTTGTCCATGTGTTTGAAAATACAACATGTTGACACTGCTTGCTCAAGTTATGCTTCAATATGTTACACAGTTTCATATTAATGCACTTGAGCGCAAGAGTCAAAATAGGTAAGCCTGCACAGGCTTGTCAGCCTTCTGGGTTGGCGCAGCCTAGCATGTTTTGACTCGAGCACCTTCAGCACTATTGAGCAAGCCCGTAAACAAGAAAAAGTGCTGTGATGACCTTCATAGGGTATTGACCTCAGAACCGAAGCAAGTTATGCACCCATTGTCTTCTACATCAGGTCATGAAAATGTCAGTAATTGCATATAAGTTCTACCTTCTTTAAGAATGACAGAATACAAATATTATGATAGCTATAATATGCAATGGCTAATAGTAGATAGTAATACTATAACCGGCAGTATAGGCAAAATCACCTGACTGGTAGCAATAGCTATTTGGACGTTATTCTATTATTTGCCATTATTATCATCACTCACATAATTTCTCATATTGCTATGCTACGTTGTTACCACTCATGCTACATACTCGCTGTTTTTATTGCGCTAGTTATATTTTTGCCACGTTTCACTATTAAACATTATTGCCAAGTCGCATTGCTTGTAATTGTTCACAATCGAATTACTCTGTTCACTCACGAATTGATTATAACAATTACACTATGACAGTCTTTAATTACACTAGAAGATTCAGTATATTTTCCTATTAACGGTCGGAAACTGTCCCACTCAGACAATTTCCTAGTCACACTGGGACGGGACCTACCTCTGTCTCGTCCCAGTAAGCTTTTGTATATAAACTCATCTATTTTATGCAGTCTGCCAGTGTGATGCTGGCATTTCACGTGACAACATAAATTTGCTCTCTCTCTAGTAATAAACTTGGTTATTATGAAAATGATACAGTTCTATTACTTCAAGTGCAACCTTGCATTGTAGATATTGCATGGAATATGAATCCGTCTATAGCGGGGTAGTTCTTACAGTAAAGATCCCCTACCACTGTATTAAGGGCGACAGCATAGGGTCAACAGCCGTAACTTTGGCTCTGTTTTCAAGGCAACTGAGTAAGCTTCCTGGTTGGTGTTCCAGGCAGTCTTCAAGGCGACAGAGTAAGATCTTAGACTAGAAGCTTACACCCGTCCTGAGAGCAACTGGCCATTCCTTGACAATACTTAGTCATAATTTGAAATACAACTATTCAGAATATAGTCAGCACAGGAATATCCAATTAGTATCCTCATCTGGTGGCCGATGGTGAGAAGTTTCCTATTGTTCAATTAATAAAAAAATTATTGTAATTATATGCATATGATTAACAGAAGACAATGTATCCATCTGCGGGGCATCATCTTGTTAATTGACTTTTCCATAAACTGTCAGACAGCAAATGTAAGACTTTATAACTGGTATCTAAAGTTGAATCTGCTTTTGATGTAACTTCAACTTACAGATGTTAATATTTAACACGGAGCTATTCCCAATTGCTATGAAAGTTGACAGTTAGTAAGAAGTTATGTATTGCTCATCGGAGACACCGGAAGTAGATAGTTACAATGTTGGTGGCAACTTACTCATCACTTAGTTCACCTCTCTCATACTCTAGAGCAAATAGTTGTTTAGTAAACCCTGGATCTGATGAATTTGTTAGAGGGAAGCCTTTCAGTGCATTGTATCCATACAATGAGTACCGTATATTGTGGAAATGATCTGTAAACAGAGCTATCCCATTATACATGATGTTCATGTGGAAAACAAAGGTGACAGCACAACTGATATTGCCATAGCGTGTCTTCCAGTCGCATTTCACACTTTCAATGCTTTAGAGAATGCGTTAGCTGCCTCCTATACAGTACTTTATATGTGACATAAATATATATATCAACTCTTTGCTACTTTAATTAATTAGCTCCTGAATTTAACGGAAATTATCCCCCTTGTGTTTTCTCCTATTTGACATTGATGTTGACATGTGACATTACTAAATGATACCATAATTTGAGATGGGAGTATACTGTTCGAATTAGTTTCACTTGAAAGCCTATGAGATTCTCTTTAGAACTCTTTCACCCCTTAATATAATTTTAGGTTTGTCGGAGTATATTTTTATAATTAGATATTCCTCCCAGCAAACGCAGGAAGTGTTTTCAAATGTTATACGAACATATCGTTTGCAACATTTACAATGATTGGTTTTTTAAATGTTTTACAAAAGTTTCTGGAAACAATTTTTGAATACTAAATACTATATTTTAATTGAAACTTTTTCCTACATGATTGCACCAAATAACTTTAGGTTATATTGTTATAGCTATTGGCTAATTAGTTATTCCTGAACAATACCTATTTATTACAAGTACCTTATTAGCGACAGTCCGATAAATATTTAATTTAAACCGTTTTGCAAACAATTTGTGGAAATATTTGGAGAACATTACAGCATATTATTCCAACATTGGTGCAAAATCGTTATTAGAACGTTTTTAACAACTTAGTAGTATAATGTTGGCTTAAAACACTTCCGAAACGATTTATGTAACCCTGAGACAAATCAATTCGGGAAATATTTGAAAATCAATGAATATCCAATGGAAATGTTTTAATAAAGCATTAATTATTAGCAAAGCAAATGATTTCTCTGAACATTTGGATGGTGTTTTAAGCATTAAACAAAGTTATGTGCTAAATTATGAATATTGTTAGTTATTATTTATCAATATATTCTTATCAACATGTAGATAACAGGAGGGTTCGCATTACCGAGGGGTGTGGCCTATATAGGGGTGTGGTTCGCATTACCGAGGGGTGTGGCCTATATAATATTTTTACTATTTTTTATTATTATATATTAAAAAATAATCAAAATGGTTCATAAGTAGGGGACAACAAAAACATGACCCAGCAAGAAATAATAACATTTTTTAATCGTTTTATTATTTTATGCTGATGTCACGAACGCTTGTAGCGTGAACCTCACAATTAAAAATTATTTTTTGCAGTGGTTGCAGATAAGCGTTTTCCGAAGGGCCCTATTGCATACTTTTTAACAAAATTTATGCACGCACATGAAATAATTGTTTGTTGACAGAGTTGTTACAGGCTCATACAGCCTGTACACTGAGCACTGCTTCTGAGCAACATTCTAAATCTAACTTTCTACACAAACCGCGAAGTTTTTACTGAATACAGATTGGTTAAGTTCAGTTTGGCCAATTTTGGTTAAGTTTTTAATGTCAATGCAAATGGCACAAGTTTCAACTTAAGGACCATGTAATGTTCCTTATGTTCAACTATTTGTTAGTGGTTGTAGTAGTCTGGTGCATCAAGTACCATTTATAATAGCAAGCACTGTGAGTGTGACTGTGACTAAACTCATATTCCTTTGAGATATTTTTATTTCATCCAACAAAATCTCAGGCTCTCAACAAACTTACGTGTTCCTGTACAGAAACTTTCTGTTCCGTTTTCGTTGAAGATCAATGAGACATAGGATGGAAATTGCTCGTGAAATAACAAGGTCACACCGTGGACCTTACATATAAAGACATGTCTAACAATGTAAACAATAATAAAGCGCCTGCGTAGGTTTGTTTCACAGTTCTTAGATTATATGGAATTTAATAGGAATTTAATATTATGTACCGTACCTCAGGCAGTTCTCTCCGCAGGTCCGGCGAACTAGGTCGCGAATCTGTCTATTGCATCTCTAATTAACATTGTCTAGCAGCCATTGATATTTTGCCAAAAAACAAGAATACATATTTTTGGGGAATGAAACCAAATCTGCTATATTGTTATAATTAGCGGCATAATTAATTGTTCCTGAAACATAACCTATATGTAGGTAATTCAAATAAATTATCCGTGAGAGCTCTATGAAGATATAAAGTAAAACATTTTGCAAATGATTAAAGAAACGATGAAGAACATTATGTAACATTATTTTGAATTTGTTTATTAAACTGGTTTTATAAACATATATGTAGTATAACTCTGGCTTAAACTATCTCCGAAATGATTTCTGTAACCCTAAGACAAAATATATTTAGGAGAATATTTGTAAAATATGTTTGAAAAGTGTCTATTAAAGCATAGTATGTGGCATTGCGAAACATTTCTCAGAATCACTTTCCCGGCTTATATAATTATATATTTTGTGACACCATACAGAAAATGTTCTTTAATATATATATTAAAAAGCAGCATAGGAAAACTTTTGAAGAAGAGTATAATAAAATATTTTAAAGGTTGATTTCAGAATGTTTATGGAAATATCTTTTTTTTAAAATATCGATATAATTATTGTTAAGTATAAATGATTCTGAGATGGTTTATGCATTTCCAAGAATTTTTTTTAGAGGACGCAGAAAACGTTTAAAAAATATTTTCATCAATGACAAAATGCTGTATTTTATATTCAAAAGTTATTATATATGACATTTTTAAAACATTCAAAATCAAATGATTGTAAATACTACAAATATAACAGTTGTACAATATTTGAATATTATTTCTGCACTTGCTGGGATTAGTTGCTACATCAATATTTCCTCTCACATTATATATATCAACCGGCATGTGATTTAAAATTGTGTCCGAATTTGACAGTAATATTGGGTGATGTTATAATGTTCAATGCTCGGACACACCTACCAATATTTAAGATAATCCTAGCATCATAATGTTGATGGAGGATCACAGGTGAGACAAAGCAATCACGGAAGGTCATATTTCAAAAACAAATTTTCTGAATCCCTATATTACAAAGTATGCTCCATACTAATATATATTACAGGTTATGCATGTATAATAGACCGTTTATATTGATAATACATGTATATGCAGTGTATAATGATCTGAACAATATTCTGCTATGTAATTTAAATGCTATTCAAGGGTTACTAAAGATTGAGTTGGGCATTTTATTATTAAATAAATTCATGATCGAGCATATTCAGGATTCATTAACTCATCATTCAGCGGTGTTTATTGTTATATTAATTATGGCATAATTACAGATTATCCTGAAATACCTGTGCTTTCTGCAAAACGCTTGGCATAAATGTCCTCATAACGTGATGAAACTTCGCCTGCCTTGAGCAGAACTCCAACTGCAACCTGAAGTATATAAACTAGAGCATTGAGCATTAAACCTAGTAAAACTGATTACAGGCACACAGCACTGACATTAACGATCATGAAGATCTTTGAGCATCTTATGTGTATGATGAAGAGATTGCTTGAAGCATATGACAATAACATGGAGGAATACCATTCACATAAAAACCTAATTGTTCACTAACGATGTATGTACATATTTGGATTTCTCACTCCAGAGAAATACGGCAAATTCTGAGGTCAAGCTTTGTTAATCGCATTCAACTCAGTTATAGGCCTATTTAATACTGAATCCACATCACTGCTTATTGATAAACTGAAGTGTTTTGGTGTTCCAGAACAGATTAATTACCGGCATAATCGTTACTTAGTGATAGGTAGCAATATATCTGCATTTGAGACTGACTATCTGGCAGTTCTTACACACATACATGTACCATCTACCCACAGGGATGTGTATTATCTAGTCCACTTTTCTCAATATGTTCTGATTAAATATATATCACACAGCCCCATTGTTCCAAAAATCCAAGATTTTACCGATTGGGGACTTTACACCCTTCGTATATGATTACTCGCACAGTCAGTATATTACTCAAAATACCATTACTCGACAGCTAATTATCCAACTCGTTTCTCAGACCATGCTGTACCCTATCCAGTCTCTACTTCTTCTGCCGGTCATCGGCAAGTTGCTTAGCAAATGCCCAATGCTTGGAATAAGCTACCCATTAATTTGAGGTATTTAGAGAACAAGACGAGGTTTAAGCTTGCCTTGAAGCTTCATCTGCTGAACACGCTGATGCAGCTTCGTTCTGCATCAGACTTATGTGATCCTTAACTTGCTAACTGGGCTCAGCACCATGAATAGCTCTGCTACTGTGCATGTGAGTCCTCAACACCGATTAATCTCCTGTTGTTACGTGTTATTTTTGTTATCAATTGATGTATTTGATTTATCAATCAAATAAATAAATACATGCAAATAAGTAAGATCTCCATCAGATCAAATAAAAATAATAAAATGTGCAGATAACATGGTCCTAGTTGCCAGTTTTTTTAATCATAAGAATTCTGCTGAGCTTATATTTTGTTTCATTTATGAAAGGTGGCTCAAAAATCAAAGAGATGATATTGAATTTCTGCAGAATCAATTTAACCCTTTTACTGCCGAGTTGTCTGTAGAACATTATGGCCCAGTGCCGGATTGTCAAGGGAAAATCAAAATATTTAAAAATATTTTAATTTTTGCATTTTCACTGCAATTTAACTCTTTCGCTATGAATCAGCGCAGCGTGCGCCATTTGCAGTCGCGGTTAACATTCAAATAACTTCAGATAGAATTGTGCTCTACTGCCATACTAAATTTCATTGTAAAGCCAGCTTCTAAACCTCAATTTTCATTAGAGACAACATGTAGAAATAATGAGTCTAGAGATCAATTTATCGCCTTAGCAAAATTCTTTGATTTTTCACGTTTCCGG
>JAOQGN010037180.1:0-12952 GCA_027564295.1 Himantozoum antarcticum
GCAGGTTATGTCATCAGCATACTTCACATTCATGACGTTTGGTGGTTCGTATGTGTCAATAAACGCCAACCAAAAATGTGGCCCAGCAATGGTCCCTTGTGGAACACCTACATGCACAGCAACATAATATGAGCATATTTAATATCCTGATAATGGTCATTCATTTTCCTCACATATTGGATGTATCACTCCACCTCCACTTAATCGCCTTGTTGATGATAGATGTAGAGAGCAAAGAAACCCACTTTTTGCAATTAAGTCAAATGTATATACTGGTTTCTAACCATTCACCTTGTCGATGATAGATGTAGAGCAAAGAAAACACATTACATAATTAAGTCAAATTTTATATCTAACCAACTGTTTCTAATGTTATAGTTATAAACTCAATCCATCAAGAAATTAATGGAACAACATCACTCTTTGAACCAACCACATCGTTAATAGTATGGGCGCTTTTAAAACTGGTCTACATTGATTCAGATTCATTACACAAATAGCTCTCATCACCTTCTAACTGAATTCATAACTTCATAACACGGTTCTTTTAACATAGATGTCTTGCTTTCAATATCAGCAGGACCTATTTAGAGAGTTTAACATCTTGCAATACAGGTAATTGGAATATCCATTCTGTTATTGATATCACCTGGATATAACATTCCAAAAATTTTAACTTAATGAAGTGTTAGTGCGAAATTTGGAATCTTGGTAGTAGTAGTAATTCTAAAACATATAATTATATCACAATTCAATTAGATTTCTTCGGGTGTCAATAAAATATATAATTATATAACAATTCAATTTGACTCGTTAGGTGTGTAAAAATGTATAATAACATAACCATTCAATTCCTCTTCTTAGGGAGAGTGTACAAATTTGGGGAATAAGAGGTGTAATGTGGACAAGAGGTGAGCATTGTAAGTGACGGTGCTTCACAGACATCGACATTGCTTTACACGCATCGATGGTGCTTTCTGGACATTGATAGTGCTTCTGGACATAAGACATTGTTGATGCTTTCTGGAGATAGACAATGCTTTAGAGACATTGATGGTGCTTTCCAGATATCGATGTAGCTTTTTGGACATATGCGGTGCTTCACAGACATTGATGGTGCATTACAGACATCGATGATGTTTTCTGGATATAGACAATGCTTTAGAGACATCGACCGTGCTTTATGAACATAGACACTGCTTTCCAGACATTGGCAGTGCTTTCCAGACATCGACGTAGCTTTCTGGACATAGACGGTGCTTTCACATACATCGACGGTACTTTCTGGAAATAGTCCCAGGTTTGTGGACATAGACATTGCTTCACAGATACCGACGGTACTTTCTGGACATAGTCACTGCTTTCCAGACATATATGGTACTTTCTGGATATAGACGCTACTTTCCAGACATTGACGTGGCTTTCTGGACATAGACGGTGCTTTCCAGGCATCGAAGCAGCTTTCCAGGCATCGAAGAAGCTTTCCAGACATAGTTAGTGCTTCACAGACATCAATGGAGCTTTCCGGACATAGTCTCTGCTCTCCAGACATGGACGGTGCTTTCCAGAAATCTATGTAGCTTTCTGGGCATAGAGAGGGCTGCACAGAGATCGATGGTGCTTTCTGGACATAGCCACATCTTTTTAGACATCGATGGTGCTTTCCAGACTTCCATGGATCTTTCTGGACATAGATTGTGCTTCACAGCCATCGATGGTCCTTTCTGGACATAGACAGTGCTTTACAGACATCGATGGTGCTTTCTCAAAATAGACACCGTTTCCAGACATTGGTGGTGCTTTCTGTTCATAGACAATGCTTTACAGACATCGACAGTGCTTTAACAGCATATTAAAATATAATTTGATTCCTTTCAAGACTAAGAATGTGGAGAATGTATGTCACTTTCCCAAATTCTATTGCTAACACCAAAAAAATGTTAAAACACCCAATAATTTTAACTCTTAGTAGTGTGCAATTTACATCCTCTGTTGCTAAACTATATTGATATCCCAAATAGTGTTGCTGACACCTGAGAAGTTAAAGTCCCCAGCAATTTTAACTTTTAATGGTAAAGCATCATGGAGTTTTGGTTCCTTTCTACCCTTGGGGTGAGGATGTGCTACCCTAAGTTTATTTTGTTGCAAAATATGGGAGGAGATGTGTACTGAGAATGGTGAAACAGAATGTGTGGATAACTTAAAGTTTTTCTTGTAAATAATTGCAGATCTTGTCAAGTAATGAGTGATTTGTTTCCTCTCTTTTCTGCACTAGGGGATCAGGATGTGTTAGCCCAAATTGTTTGCACAAATCTGGGTTGGGTCTTGAACTGAGGTACACCCCAATGCTCAGCTTGATGTATTAGACAGATTGGAAGTGTTGAAATTTGTCTTGTAAATAATTGCCGATGTAGTGGATATCCCATTCGGGATAGATGCATGCAGAGACACAGTCAGTTGAACTGGAAAGCACCATCTATGTCTAGAAAGTTCTGTTGATATCTGGAAAGAGTGGTCTATATCCAGAATGTACCATCGATGTGCGGAAAGCATCATCGATGTCTGGAATGCACCATCGCTGTCTCTGAAGCAGTGTCTATGTCCAGAAAGCACCGTCGATGTCTGTGAAGCACCATCACCTAACAAGTAATCATTCTTTTTCTGTACAACATTTGTAAATTTAAAAAAAGCGATGATAATCGCGGTGTCATTAAGATATTGCATTGTGATTATAAATATATTATTCAATATATTATACATAACTATCTTATCGCCTAACCATTCTATTTACTTATCTAATGTTAACGCCGGATGTGGACTGTCACCTAATTAGATGTAGCGCTGATTTCAACAGCCTCCTAACAGTCGGGGAGACAGTCACCCAAACTTCCTGAGAGTCTCCCCTACACACTTCCTGCGGAGAGAAGGCCCCTCCCCCGCGCACGCATGCACACGATAGGTCGGCAAATCTCTCAGTTGACCAATCAGACACGAATTATAAATGTCTATATAGAAAATGCATGAGCGTGCAATCAACTCATTCAGAGTCTAAATTTGGAATAGAGAGCAGTAGGCATTCAGCGAGTAGCCGGTAAGTTTCGTTCAATCTAATACTAGTTTAGGCAGCGATGTCAGGCACTCTACCGTCAATGTTGGCAGTGTAGCGTCGATGTCAGTGCTTTGCCATTGATGTCAGGGTATGCTGTCGATGTCAGGGTGTGCCGTCAATGTCAGTGCTTTTTCAGCCTTGTCAGAGGCATCCCATCAATGTCAGCGATCTACCATCGATGTCAGAGGTGTGCCATCGATGTCAGAGGCGTACCAGTGCCAGAGCGTCGATACCACCTGTCCCCCCACCTCTCTCAACCATTTCATCCACCCCAGTGGTCAAGACAGTCGGCTAGGGATTTCCCCTACGTCCGACACTGACGACACGATGGTCACTCAACAACAACATCTCCGGTCAAAACAATAACAAGGAATTTCCACTCTCAAAAAAAATCTGTCAGAAAAATACTCGTCTCCTATTGGCTGAAATTGCGTGTAAAATTGCTCCCAATTTATAGTCTCAAAAAGATATTACAAAGTCAGTCAGAAAAATACTCATCTCCTATTGGCTGATTCCTTTCAATTGCCTGTAAAATTGCTCTTTTAATTGGGAGCAATTTTACAGGGAGTGCAAAAGTAATAGAAAAGCGGCTCTCCTATTGGTCCATTCAAAAAATACTGATCGCTCATTGGTCAATACAACCAGGTACAGCTGAATTACATAGGTCAAGTTATGGTCCTCAAATGCCCAAATCTTGCTACTTTTATATTACATATTATATAGAGCTGACAGTACCCATAGTAATACCACCTGAGTCTTATCTTCAGTGTTTGACCCTACTAAGGGGTATGTACATGTATAATCACAAAAGTGCCTAGATTTCAAGCTGCATAGCTGGAGAATAATGTCATTCGTTTGCCTGTCACTGAGAGAGAATATCACAGTGTTCTTAGCAAATAATAACTGAATTATAGCTGGTAACTGAGAAGTGATTATGGAATGCTAGCTGGATCATATTCAAAATTTAAACATGGCTCCACTACTTGACAAAATATGATCTTGGATTAGTGGTAATACAAATTCTGTGGGAAGAATTTTGCGTGGTCAGGTAACAAATGGCATCCTCTTAGCATCATCATCGTCATCGTCATCGTCATCGTCATCATCATCATTATCATTTTCGTTACCATTATCAGTGTCAGTATCACTATTATCATCATTATCGTTTTCATTATGCATCTGTATTATTATTGTTGCAGTAGCCGATTACAATTAGTTCCATGAATTGGTCAAACCAAGTAAACATACATGTATGTGTAACTTTTATTTTATTTAATACAGGATCACATGCTATAGCATTCCGCCAATACTCTAACTGTTGTAGGCTTCTGGAATGGCGGATTCACGTGCAAATTGTTGCCCGGACTGCTATGTGCCTATAGAGGGAGAACCACCTCCAATATGTCAAGAGTGTGGATTCAAATTTAAGGCTGATACTATTGAAACTTGTCCCAATTGCAATCATGTGAAAGGAAAGAATGAAAAAGGAAAGTATTATTCAAGGTGCCTAAATTGTCGGCACGTCTTTCCTCCAGGTAATTAATTAGCTTTTATGAATATCATTTAAATTTCATTTCAGCATCAAAGCAACATTTACCTCTGCACAGTCTATTTAATAAGCATAGATTATTCGAATTATTAATATGTGTAGTAATGACACATTTAATTGCACTCTTGAGGATGGTGCTGCATGTAATAGGGCTAATGTCATGAAATTGTTGCACTGATGAACAGGCATGGAACTCAAGTAACTGACGTGGACTGTTTTTTTATTTTAATTGGCTATTTCCTTTAGTCAAGTAATTGTTTCCGCTTTGTGGCAATCAGATTAGCTGCAGAGGCGCTTGCAGTGAACAGCGCAGTGTTGGGGCAATATGTTTACATTATATGTATGTAACATTGCTATACAAAACAACATGTAGCACACAGTAATTAAGTGTATACACTTAATATAACATTCAGTATCACTATACCCTTAGTACTGTTAAGGATTTGAGCCTGTCGCCTTAAAAACAGTTATCACTGTGTGGAGTCATTCACTGTCGCCTTGAAGACAGGGGAAATATATTAGAGTCGAGGAGAGATCCGGCACTGTCGCCTTAAAGACAGCTGGACTGTAGACTGTAGACTGTAGACTGACAGCTGGACTGTAGACTGCCTTATAGACAGTCTGGGCGATATCCTCCTCCTCCTCCAAGATTTAGCTCTAAAGAACAAATATTATACTAGTTTTATCTCTAAATTATATTCAATAAAGTTATATATATGTGCAAAGCACTTCCTTCTCTACCTCTCTAAATTAGTCAAGATTGGCATGGGATTGTGTGAGGGGTCTGGCTGTCTTTAAGGTGACAGCAAACTCCTTTACATTATTATGTATGCATCAGAATTACTTTTACTACAAGTATAATTATCATATAATTTGAAAAATGGGGACCAACTATTTTTTATTTTGGCTGATATTGTTATATTGATGCTGATGATTGATGATGATATTGGGATTTGATGTTCTCAAAAACCCTGCATTTCCTGAAGAATTACCAGAGGAACAAAACAGTCAACTTGCATTGACCAATACACATTGTTAGATGTAGAGCTCAAAACAGCTAACTGATTCGACCACTCAGAGTAATGTACTTAGCCAATCTAGATCGGCTAAGTCGGCTTTATTTCCTGAATATATAACAATACATATAATAATTGTATAATTGTGCAGACCGGCATGTAATTACCGGCATGTATGTGCTAGCACCATTATAGTATTATAGTCATACAATATCTATAATTACATGTATATAGTTAGGATTTCCTATGGCATCCATTAGATTGAGATTTGTGATTGGTGATGAGATTCTGGGATTAAGGCTTTAGATAGTAGCTACTGGATGCCACTTTAAATGTTTTGAATTAAGAAGTTTGGATTTAACAATAAAAATTACATGTAATTACATGTAGCTCTGCAACTGAAAGCCTAAAACCAAAAGACATGCAGTAATATATGGACCGAGTTCATGTAATATGGCCCAATCTGTGTTTACGGGCATGCCTGCATGTAGTACACACATCCGTAAATATCCGTAAGTATCCATAAACACATTCAGGCATGCCCGTAAACACAGATTGGGTCATATTACATAAACTCTGTCCATATGTTACTGCATAGTATGTCTTTTGGTTTTAGGCTTTCAGTTGCAGAGCTACATGCAATTACATGTAATTTTGATTGTTGACTCCAAACTTCTTAATTCTTAATCCTCATGCTTGCAAGCATAATATTATGTACCTTGCATACATTTCAGTCACATTTTATCATTTTACCTGAAGAGTGCTATTTAGCGCGAAACTATTTAGTATTCAAATGATTTTATCGACTTAAATGCCTTTTATATTATTTTAACCGAATTATACTTTGCTCTAGCTTATCACTATTGAGCACTTTACCTGTGAATACAACGGTAACTGCATATTATATATATATATATATATAATAAGTAGTGGTGGGCATTAATCGAGTTACTAGCTGAGATTAAATTAATTAATTCTCAAAAGATAAATTTGACTCCATTTTAAATTGATTAATCCGTGTCTTGATTAATTATCTCTTGTCTCTGTTTAATCTCAGGATTTTCAAGTAGTATCACTACATTCCAGAATTAATTTATTCTATATCATAGATAGATAGTGTGTATGGTAACCAATGTTCATCCATTTTGTTCTCATTTCAAACAATGTTCAACATGAACAGGAGCGATATTGAATGGAAAAAAACAAAATAAATGATAGACCATCATGACTGAAAAAAAGACATGATAATGAAACAATGTCATTTGAAGGAAAGATAGTTATAAAGTAATAAAGAGATTAGTAATAAATAGATTACTCTCTCAGATTTGTCTTCTTTGGAGTAACACTTGTAGGGGTAGCGGCACTTCAGATCGTTTCGCAGTGTTGACACCACATGACTTCGTGTCGACACCAACGTCCAAAAATATATCTCGGTGTAGGACACCTCTTTACACACTCATTTATACAATATTTCAGTATACTCATAGCAAACTGTGAGACTGAACGGAGTGTGAGTTAGTTTTTATAAGGAACAATTTGTGTGGGTGGATCTATTTTAATTTTTGTAGTATGTGATTGGACGATTTATATACTGTACATTTTGTTAAAGTGTTGTTGCAGCTGGAACGATGCGTGGTGGAATTGGAACGGAACTGATGAAGGATGAGTTTTTTCTGCTGGAACAATGTATGTAAAAATGATGGATTTTTTGTGTGATGCCAAACGATGTATGTTGGAATGACTATTTTATTTCCAAATGATCTCTGGTGGCACATTTGGTGCTGGAGACATTGTTTTTAGATAAATTTTGGACATAAAAGAATAAAAATAAAAGGGTATAAAAACTTATAAATTTGTTTATTGAAACGAGGTGTGCTGGAACGGTGATTTTATTTCAAAATAATCTGTGGTGGAACCTTTGGTCTTGGAAATATGTCTTTCTTTAATGGAGGTTTTCTAAACCATTTGTGCTGGAACGATTCTTTTATGGAAACGATTTGTAATAGAACATTTGGTGTCACAAAAAATTTACTTTCTTTGAATGTGTTGTTTAAGGGTTTGTGTTACAAGTAATTTCATTTTTTTTTATTGAAACGATGAGTACTAAAACGATGCTAGTTGATCCTCAAATAATCTCCGATATAAAGATGCCTAAAAAGATCGCATCTTCTTATTGAAAAGTTGTAATCTTTTTTTTGAACAATGTGTGCTGGAACGTTCTATGCTTTAACGGTGTTACTTTTTTGTATAACTTTTTACAAATGTGTTTTGATCTGCGTTGTAACAATGATTTTCCCTTTTCTAACGGAATCGCATTCTATTGATTAAGACAAAGTGTGGCTTAACGAAATTTTTTAACAATCTACGGTGAGATGTTTGGTATTGAAAACATACTGAAGAAACTTTCTTTGTAGTTTTTTTTATTTCAACGGTCTGTGTGGCAACGAAAGGTTTTCCTTTTCCTGATCAATCGTAATGGAACGCTTGGTGCTGAAAGACTTTTAAAAGATCTCTTTTTTTGAAACGGTGTGCGTGGAACGATAATTTTTCTCGATCGATCTGTGATCGAATATAACGGTTTTTAGATTTTATATTACTTTAGTTTTCATTGAAACGACTACTGGAATAACGACAACTGTGCTGGAACAATTATTTTGTGCTTACAAGAAAGGACAACATCAATTAGTGTACAATATATATCGTCAATATTAAAATAAATGCTTTTTTGTCAGAAAAATTCTCATTTATATAAACGCGGAGAGACGAGCAGTCGAGTATACATAAAGCAACACATAATGAAAGAGTCCAGACTGGTTTGACTGGGAGGTCCCACATCGTTAATCGCAGACGACGGTGTGATTAGCACAAAGCACAAAAGCACAGAATATAGATACAAAAGCGAACAGTAGTAAAAGTAGTACAAGTAGAATAGAATGAGTCCGTGGATGCAGTTCTTTTGACGCATTGACTGAAAGGGAGGTGCTGGAAGAATCTTTCTCTACCAAGTAGGAATGTGTTTGGTTAGCAAACAAATGGAGCTGTTGGCCATGATGTGCATGTGTCCCCAAGACAATACACCAGTGTGCAACAGACAATATGTAAGGGTCTTTTGATCAGACTATGACAACGACTGCTCCACCCACTACAATACTTCCCAGGGTTTATAATAGGAGAGGAATTAGTCAAAATTTGAAAATACAACACAGAAGAGGATGACGATGGATGGGTGGGCAGTCAAACAGCAAACATTGAAGGGTGGCGGGATGACAGAGGTGCTTGCGAAGGAGACCAGATGCGAGAGACCAGACTGACAGGATATTTATGGAGACAAGGGAAACTGTGAAAGACACGTTGCTGGTGGCGAGTGACTTGGTCAGGGACGTCTGATGTCACAAGTGAGAACACATGGTGTGGTGAGCATCACCACAGTAGTTAGAACAGTGGTTGACATAGCCGTTATCGCTAGAGGATATGTCAGAACCTGAATACCAGGGGAAAAGGAGGTTATGGACATTACACGGTTATTTAAGCAGATAACGTTTAAGCAAATGACGTCAGTTCTGCGAGACAGTCATTTTCAAACCAGGGAATGGACAGGCGACAATAGAAGTGGAGATTTGTCTGAAGTCTCTGTTCACACCGACGGTGGCGGGACCGACGGATTCGGGAAAAACAAGACGGTTAATGTCACTTATCGATAAGGCGGACATCATTGCACATCTGAAACCTGTGGAGATAATATATTGTTATGCTGTTTGGCAGGACACGTTTGCAGAGCTGGAAGGTCGCATGCACTTTCACAAAGGTCTCATGGACATATCAAGCGACATTCCCATTAACGGAGATAATCAATGGGTAATTATTGATGATCTTATGCAGGAGAATAGAGGCAAGTCGGAGACCGAATCGCTGTATACAAAGATGAGTCATCATCGAAATATAACCATTTTGTTTGTGGTTCAAAATCTCTTTGCTAAAAATAACAGAATTATTTCACTAAACACACTATTTTTTCCTGTTCAGAAATCCCTGGACGGAACGCCGTTCACACATCTGGCATGTCAGGCTTTTCCTGGTAAGGTTAAATTTGTTCATGAGGCATACGAAGACAAACAACAAACAGCAACCGCACAGCTAACTTCTCATGTCTTTGTGCCAGGACACCGGCAAGCGCGCACAACTCATTGCAAACTTTGCATCTGATGACAAACCCATGGTTGCATATTCACCCAAACAATGACAGTATCACACTGATGGTATAAAACAAATGTTTGGGCATAAAGCGTCTCAGAAGCACACCTCGCCTCGATACGGTAAGAAGAGACCGGATATAATTTCATTGCAAAGTCTGAAGGAAAAATGGTCTCTTCACGTATGAGATGCAACGCTCAAGCTCTGTTGGTACTGAATGGAACGTCACAGGAGGCAAGTCATTTGATTATGGAGCAGGCCAAAAAAGATCTAATAGTGACATCGGTTGAGCGCGCCAAAAACATTATGAGAGGGAACGTTTCTATGACAAATGCGCAATATAATAGACTTGCTCACCACAAACGGGACTTGGAAAAGCTAATAGGAGCAAAGACATCGCTAGTGAAGAAAAGGAAAATCTTACAAATTGGAGGTTTTTGGGGCGCTGATTGCTCCCACCATTTCTCTCCACTCCTCTTCTTTTCTCCCCTTTCTCTCCTTCTCTCCTGATCAGCCCTCAGAGATAGCAATGAAATTTTCCAAGAAATATTACCTTGTGGACCAGGAACAGCATGACAGGATACAGGACAAGGACAATACCATCAGCAGCGACGGAAGTGCAAAAAAGTATTCGGTATAATCCGCAACAGACAAACAGCGAAAGAATTGTAAGACAGGAACTGGAAGAGATGAGCGGATCTTGGATGATCCCGACATGACTGATCTGGAAAAAGTAATGGAACATTCGCAGTCAATAAATCGATATTGGAAAGCCTTTCCAAGACAGAGCCAGAGGAAATGGGTTCGCTCACCGTAAACGTCAACTTTGGACAAGCTACTGGGTGCACCCTCAGCATGTTTGTCTATCAATTGCGGGACGACCTTATGTTGGTTGACCATGAACAGTGAGTGATCTTTGCCAGTGGGGCTCTGTAATACAGCGCGCTCGACATTATGTGGACCATTGTCCCCCTGTGGTTCCCTATGTCAGGCCCGACACAGAGCGCAGATGGAAATGAACAGCGACAACTTAGACAGAGTCCTCCGTCGGGTCTGCGGTGCTCGTTTCAAAAGGGTTTTCACTCGCTACGAGTTTGAAATGGTTTTCCTCAAAACAGAAGTCAGCCCTTTTTTCTCAACAACCATATCTCAGACGAGCCGGGCGAGCACTGGCTCACTGTGAGCACGACCCATTCGCACGTGATCTTTTTCGACTTCTACACATTGCTTCCGGCTTTCTACGACGGTCTGGAGCAAATTCTGCCTCGAGGTTCCCAGAGCGAGTGTTCTCGCTCGTGAGGTGCAGACTCCTTTCCACCGTTTGCGGAGACTACTGCATTCTTTTCCTTATTCTCATCACTAAGAAATGGAGCTTGAAAGGTTTCGTCAACCGGTTGGTCAAAATTCCCGGTGGCAAAATACCCGATCACGCAATCCGCTTTGTCACGTCTTTTCAGGCCAGACAGAGTGAGAGGCATCGTCGGTGACGGTGAATCAGAAGGATGGGATGGAACTCACAATACGGTCCCGGAACCAAAGAGCCGTCATCTACCATCGTAACGTCAACAGATGCCGCTTTCTCCTGACACGTGTTCCTTACTTTCTGTAAAATGACGTTCTCTTATCTATCTCGACAAATATAAACGTTCGTTAACACAACAATCATTCTTCTATTTTTCCCTCAGGGCCTGGTGGCGCGATGAGCTCGTTAAACTTTTTACGCCGCCACAATGCAGCCGCCCTCACGACCACAGGACCATCATGGCAGACGGGTAAAACTTTCTGATTCTTGTATTTGCAGATATTTTTTAACATGTTTAGAGTTGTCGCATCACGGGAAATTAGTTGACACATCGCCAAAATAATGCCATTTTCTTATACCTACCGCTATGTTTTGCGTAAATGTGTCCATATTTATTCCATATGACATTATTGATGACATAAGCAAAAGGACATTCATATTTACTTATATATTTACTTTACCTATATTCATTGCTAAAACGATCAGATTAGCACATTTATTCTAGAGAGTTTATATTTTTTAGGCAAAAAAAACCACCCAGCTGTTTTCAATACCGTTTTAATGCGTATTTTTTATCACTAATAAAGTAAAGCTTAGCTTGACGTTACATAATTGTGTCCATATATATATGTTTCATGTATTGGATGAAATAAACAAAGTACGTTCATGTTTAGAGTTGTCACATTGTGCAAGGTTGCTAAAACGTTGGAAAAAAGTTCATATATTTATTTTTCTTCCAGATTTGTTTTCTCCTTTTTGTACTGGTTGGGGTCAAGGTCGTTGTTATATTCGTGTTGTCATATCCCGGGTGATAAGACGTTTTGTTAGCTCGACTGTGATTGGTCGATTCAATTATCGGTTGGTCAGGATGTTTTGGTGATTGCTAGATTGGTATTGAAAGGCCAAAGAGCTCCTGTGTCAAGTTTGGTGAGGAGCGGAAGTCAGAAAAGGCTCTATCTAGCCCAATCAAAACACCGGATTTCAAGTTATTTTTTTATAGCTTTTTAAGCGCTCAGCTATTTTTCGAGCTTCTCCCTCACAAAACTACAAATTTGTCCTTTTCTGATTGGCTTAGAGCTTATTACGAACTTACTACCAATTCCGGCATCTAAAAGTATCCGTCCTCAAAAGTATCAATAGAAGGACATCCTTTGGGAGCGAGTATCTAGCGGAATTGGACCTAGAGTCCAAGGAGACCAGCAGGATTGCCAACAACAAGGGGGCAAGGATCGATTCAGTTGCAACTTGTTTAACTCACAGGGAGGATGCAAGTACGGCTATAGTTGTAAATTTGTGCTTATGTGCAAACTATGTGGCAGCTCTGCCAGTCCGATTTACAGCTGCAGCAAGAAATAAGCTCTAGACCTGAGAGGATAATGTCGTATTAGTCGGCTCCCTATATAAAAAAGAGAAGAGAGAAAAAAAACCCACATCCTACACTATGAAATGGTTAAGGCTTGGCGAAAGGGTCATCTAATTTGCAATTTGGTGCCCCTTGGGAGTAAAAGTTTCGCCAATATCGTAATTACCCTACTAGAAATACCAATATCGTAAATACTCTACTA
>JAOQGN010037291.1:0-12951 GCA_027564295.1 Himantozoum antarcticum
GGGGGGGGAGATTCCATAATGTCCAATTGTTTATATAAATGGCCATGTGACATTTGTTTAGTAAATGATCAGTCAACTGCGCTCCAATGAGAGCTTGGCAAATCTATCCACATGAATAGAGCCTACGCAAGTAGTGTCTCTTATTATAATTAGCATTATGTAAGCCAGGACATTTTGTGCCCAAGCTAACAGACTAGTGGCTTTATATTGTGTGAACCATCATCTTATGACTTTGATGTCAACACCCTTCTTCAGGTGCTGTGTTTTGCATTGAATAATAATGGATCATTTTGTAAATCACCATAATCTCAACCAACATTTGACTTCAATTCAGAGTATTTGAGCAACTCTGTTTAGGAGAATGCACCTTCGTGGACAAGTCTACCCTCCACCCAAAACTCCATCACAGTACAATCATGTGTAGAATGCATTTCACCATTATAAATCTTTCTATAGCTATAAAGCAGCTAAAGCTTTCTGTATATTTATCTAGCTATAGCAAACTTATGGGCTGGGTACTTTACCTAGTCACATGACTAATGCCATCATCATAGAGACTGATATTTGGTGACAATTGGAAGAACAATATCCAATGTTCAAAATTATATACCCGGGAAAAGGTTATAACTTAGATTCAATGTTTCTCCTGCATGTCCCTCTAGTTAAATAATTATGTTATTCAACTCTACAGTATATCAGTGACAATTGTATTTTGAGCACATTACATTTTTGGTCAATCTTAAACACTTTTGCATGTAATACTTTATGTGCCCATGTACTCTGCAGTTACATCAGAGATGAATTTTCAACATTTTTCTACAATCTTTCATGCAGTATTTGCAGTACATGCAGTATTTGAAAATAATATGCTTTATCCTAATTTGACCTTCTACGGCCATACATGTAACTGGAATATTGTAAAGTTCGTCCCCACTCTCTCAGAGTAGGGCAACAGCAGACACTAAACCAAGGCAGGAAATGACGAGAGGAGACCGTAGGAGAACTCTCTATTATCTGGTGCAACTAGCAGCTCTGGTTGAGTGCGGACTCAGAGTATTGGGATGTTGTTATCAGCCCTCGGCCAAAAGCACAGTAAGGCAGAGCAATAATATGGAGCAAAAAGATGCACAATGTGCTAAATTTGTTCAGAGACAATCATAGCATACATGTAGGTATAATTGAATACAAACTTGATTGCAAGAATGCGACCGTCTCCTTCAGGAGTTACAAGTAATATAACCCGGATGGCATAGTCCGTAGTAGCATAGTGAGACGTATAACATCCGTGTAGCATAGCTTCGCTTACCATTATCCTGGTACATTGTTATATACTACATGTAGATAAGTCTGGGAAGAGTGCGATTCCGTTGCAATAATATATCGCAATACCAGGGCCTGTAACATGTCAAGTATTATACATGTGATAAATTACATATATTACACTTTTAGAGTGGTGAGGAAATGTAAATGCTTCGATCCAGCTCTACCGTATGACAACAGCTCTGGTGTGTTCTCTGGGCTACCCAACGTCACGGGACCCTGTATATCAGACAACGCAGCATTCAATGGTATGCTTTAGTACCATATATATATTTGTACAAGCATGTATATTTTGTATGTGATCTCCAGATAAACATGAAACCAGAGCACAAGTGTTAGCTTTCGACTTGGTACATGAAAAAAGAAACTTTCGATGTGAAAACAATCAGAAGGTTTCCTCTCGGGGGTAGTATGATTAGAACCCTGGGCTTTGCAAACAAAATGCATCACTGCTGCAACTGCTACCATTGCGCTACCGTTTATGATGTACGGAACTCATTTTTTACACTGCATAATAATTCTGTTGAAGTAATCAACCACTGAGTTGTAGTCATCAAATTACTATGAAAATTTTAATTATTCAAAATAAGAGTGTTTTGAAATATTTTCAAATTGCTACTTGAAGTACATGCTGCTAGCTGTTGTTGCTTGGTGGGCTGTTGGCCGACGTTTTGGTTAGTCGTCATATATTTTGCAGAATGGGCCTCATCATCAATATTATCAATACTTTTACTTTCTTTATGTTGTGGTTTATTGTAAGTTATTTAAGTTATTAGTTTAAATTTGCATTAATGGGTGAAGTAAATTAATAGGTAGTAGTCATCATTAAATCAATATTCTAGCTTAGTGAAGATCATTCAGACTACTGTCTGTAATGTAAGTCTATATTCCTTTCAATTTCAACAAATAAAGGAAATTATACATCTGGTTAATTCATAATCATTTCTGTTTATAGATAAATGTTCGAAGAGAGTAAGCAATCAGTTTGCAATGAAAGTTTTGGCGTGTGGCCATTGCTATCAGCCTTGCAAGTAAGTGGTATCTATGCAATGTTATTTTAACAGTCAATTCAACCAATTTGTGTTCAGCTGCCAATCAGTCACTGCTTACTGTAAGAGGAGGGGATATGTGTGTAATATATGTGTAACAATGTATTTGATGTAACTATGTAAGGGTGAGGGGCAGAATCACACTTTGAAACTACGCTTTGATCGACTATAATAATATTGGATAACCCAAGAGTTTGAAAATGCTAACTCAGGTGGAGAAAGTGATAGCAAATCACCTACATAATTATTGCTATTTGAATATTCTGTGGAGTTATCTTCACTCAAGTAACCTAGTATTTGCTTGGGGGAGGACAATTCCTGATTATCACATACTACTGCGAAAGTGTCACGTCTTAGTAGTTTTTAATGCTATGATGTTCTTGCAGGCAGACTACTTATGATAGTACTTTATCCACATCTGCATTTCCAGCAAGTACCTATATAGTAAGTATTTGCATATTATAGAAATAGTAGAGTATAATCTTTACAGACCATAGTTGTAGTTGTTTAGTAAGTGAGTGATTATTATAAAAAAGTTATAATCCTTTTTTCCAGGCTTTTGTTCACTGATTGTTTTGTTTTCTGTGGGTCTGAGAAAGTCATGACGTATTCTTGGAGTTGTCCTCTATATGCAACAAACATCCGATATATAAGAGTTGTGTCAACGTGACTTTCCAAAGCTATGTTTCCTTTGTGCTTGCGTTTGGGTAACTCGTTAATAATTAATTACATGTGTACATATGAAATATTTACTTATGAATACGGAAGCAGCTCTGTAAGCAAGATTCCTCTATCACCAAAAACACACGATCAGGCACTGTGTTGGCATTTCCATCAGTAGCACAAAAATTGGTGACGAGTGTCAAAAATGGGCAATATGAAATGAGATACAACTAATTGTTTCTAAAACCAAAGCCTTAACTGTGTTATTGAAGAAAGAGCTAACCCCAGTATACATCATTATTTCTCTAAATAATCTGGATGTTGAGATCGTAAACAGCCCACGATTCTTGGGAATATCACTAAATAGCCATCTAAAGGTTAATCAACATGTTGGAAACATTATGCTATCAGCTAGCATGAGGTTACATGGTCTAGTTATACTAAAACAATATGGTGTATCTATATGATATGGTGAATGATATGGTAGTAATACTAAAACGATATGGCAATCACCGGTGCATTTAGACACATTTATACAGAAGTCAAGTTGTTCTTGCAATAATTATTGCTTCAGCAGCCTGGCTGCCTTTGATCTCTCAACGTATGACTAACTCGCTAGATAAAGTTCCAAAATTGGCATTTGCTATCTTCTTTCCGGATGAGGAACATTACCATGACAAACTAGCTTTAGAGGAAATGGTAACTTTCGAACCGATTTTAGTACACAGCTGCAGCCACTACTTTGACAATCTCTGTGATTGTCAACACTGTCTATATTCAAGCCTACCTTCCCGCCATCCCCTAGTGCAGCACCATTCCACCCGTATTAGAGACTTGTTTATTGTAAAGAGTACAACAAAAACACATGGGAACATGATTTTACAAAACGGCAAAAATATCTAAATAAATAGATTATAATATTACATAGTTTTTTTCAGTATTATATTTTATGGGTCACGCGAATACATATACGCATTTATTAATTCTTAGCATTTTTTATGCCTTTTATACTGGAATCTTACTCTGAGCTTTGAGTAGAAAAAGCATATACACATAGGTATGAAGTCCAACATTATCCATTCCCCAAATTCTCAAACTATTTTGCCTTTAGTTGCACATAATTATCATGCTGCTTGGATGGAAATTACGCAAGAATAAAGTGAGCTTATGCAGAAATTATACCAGTAATGTGCAAGTATCTGACTTGAGTCTCACTGACTTTGTTGAAGATTTTACCCATGGAAGATTTCTCCTGTTATACAGTCATGTATATTGGCCCAAATGCTAACATCTGTGCTGTGATCTCCAGACCAGACCAAGTCTACCTGGTACCTGCCATTACCAGATCAGGTTTACCTGGAGATCATGTACAAAAGTTAAAAAGAAACAATGTTGTATTAGTTTCAATAACGCCAATATATTGATGGCATACCATAATTATCAAAGGCTATAAATCATCGTTTTGCACAGTGCTACACATAATTTGTGTGCTTGTGAGTTTGAGATATGATTACACTACAAGCACCAACAATATTAGAATATTTACAATGCAAAACAATAGCAGAGACAGTCGCAGTGGTGGTGGTGGAGGCGCTGGCAGAGGCACTGGTGGAGGTGCTGGCAGAGGTGCTGGCAGAGGTGTTGGTAGGGGCACTGGGAAGGAGCTGGCAGTGACCATGGAAGTGCCAGTGGCAGTGGCTGCAACAGAAGTGGTAACAGTAGCAATATAAATTATAAAAATAGTAATATTTACCTGTCAATACCTTTCAATAGGTAATTGGTACCTAAAATGGAACAGTGCTTATGATACGGTTAAAATCCACTAGGAACTATAACATTAATGGCCGCAGATGCAGGGTGCAAATATGTAGCAGCCTAAACCACCTAGAGAGCAGCTCGGCAGAGAATCAACCTCTGATCATCAATCACAGTGCAAACACTCTAAAGTTGAGTCTATACTAGGACTAGACCGATTCTTGGTTTGGGTCTAAAATCGGTTCAATGTAAAAGGCGAGATGGGGTAAGACGGAATTCATGCGGGAGGCAAGACATTTTCAAACCAACAGTGTCGGATTACTCCGTTAAATCAGCCAGTCTTTTTATCACGTGGGTGTAATTCGTGCAATGGCATTGGCGGCGGCTATTAGGTTTCTGTAAACAAGTGAAAAGATTCACTCGCTATGTACGAGATGCCATTGAGTCACTTTACAGTTTAGTTTTATTGAAATATGGAAAATATGTTGGTTAGCTGAAATAGTTTTCGTTTTTAATGATTATCAATTAAGTGGAACATTTCATCGCTACATATTATACGCAGTAATAATCTACAGTAAATTATGTAATTAAATTTATTTTGCTTCATGCATTTGCATGGACCTAGTATATAGAAATAACCATTCTCAAAATGTCAAATTTCTATATAGAAAACGTATCATCTTTTCGGCTCAATGTAAACAAAGAGACTGACAGTCATTCATCTCCGACCATGACTCAAAAATGACAAAGATCTTTTGCTGAGACTGGATCGGCCTAGGTAAACTAAACTCAACACTAGTCCCCCCAAGTCTACCCTTGAGTCTAGTACAGACTATATGCTGCTACCTGGTCACCAGTGCTGTCTATCAGTACCGACTGCCAGTACTGACTACCAGTACCGACTGCCAGTACTGACTACTGGTACCGTCTACCGGAACCATCTTCCAGTCCTGACTATCATTACCGACTACCAGTACCGACTGCCAGTACTGACTACCAGTACAGACTACCAGTACTGACTACCAGTACTGACTTTCAGTACTGACTACCAGTACAGACTACCCATACACACTATCAGTATACATATTTTACATTATCTTCATTCTGCAGGACTACTTCATGCAACAGCTGAATACCAGTCGACCTAAATTTGTTGAGGCCCTTGCTAGCAACTACGGTGGTAAAGTGTCAAATGCGGTGATAAAGGACAACTTTATGAAGCTCAATGTCTACTATCAATCTTTGTCATACACATCCAGTGTGCAGATACCAAGCTATGGTATCTTCCAGTATGCATCTGATTTGGGTATGGTCTCATTAGGATTCTGTTCTTATATTTGCATATCTCTGGTAAATAAATAAATATGAGAGGTATGTGTGGTTAATGTCAGAGAGTTTGGGAGATTTGATCAACACCTACGTACCGATGGTACTGATTTTTAATGATTATTTCGGCCGGATTTAATTACTTAATATTGACCACATTAATATCAACATATCAGCGAGCACTATACTTTCATCTCTCTCAGACCATTTACCAATGTTCATAGTTTTTGAAGAAAAACAATCTTCTTTTGATTTCAAAAAACGATGTTGACACCCTGTATGTAAACTTTTCAAAATATGACTTGGCGATCTGCGATAAACATGCCTAGATAGATGAACGTCTTCAGTTTAATTAAGAAGCCTAGAAATATTACAAAAACCATGGTTGACACCAGAGCTAATACGATGTTTGAATAAAAAGGATTATAATGCGTAAACAAAGTTTTAACTCTCCTTTAAGGGTGAATTTGCCAAGCGTGAAACGATGGCTTATGACTTAAGCAGCCCAAAACAAGTTTGGCACCAATAATTATTTTGAATACAAAATAATATTATTTTATTCAAAAACAATATTTGGCAAAACGAGGAGACCGTCACGTCAGCAGATATTCAATACTTTATATTGCCCGCATTTCTTTGCATAGCCTATATTTAAACTGAATCCCATTGTTCTGAGAGACCAGTGTGAGTGTAACCTTGACATAGTTATCAATATAAGAGCTAAAAAGTGACACTCATGGCTGATGACAGATTTTGAATTTAATTTTCTCAAATTTATTAAATATTTGAAACATTCGGCAAGGTACTTAAATTTATATTTATTAATTAATTGTGGACCCGATGGAGCTGACAATATGAAATAACAGATGTCGTCGTTTCAGTAAAAAGATGATTGCTCATTATATTGTTTATATATGCTAGATGTATACTTTCTGCTTACAACTTACTACTTGCTACTTTTGCTTTTGCTTTTTCTTGTGCTTACTTTGCTGTTTTCGTTCTATTTTCCTTGCTGTTTATATATGCTACTTTCAAAATAAGCAAAGATTTGTTATACAAGCAATCACCATTGTTCCAGCGAACCTCGACCATAATCTTTTCGCTATAAACATATGCATATCCCATATTTTAGTGAATTGAAATAGAAAGGAATCCAAATACATGTGCTACAACTACATGTACAGCACCTTGATGCATAAATGTCCGTTCCTAGATAGAAAAGGAATTTCTATCTACTTGGTTACAACATTCATTGCCTGGTAATATATTTGTTTAACTTTCATTATCCAGGGGGAACATTTGGCCTGTGGATTGGATGGTCTGTGTTGACATTATTTGAGTTCATAGGTTTGGTTAATGATCTCATTGTCTTTTGGTGCTACAAGAGTGGGAGGTCTAGACAGTCTACAGAGGTGAAGGAGTAGTTACAGAGAAGTTCAGCGGAGTCCAAACTAGTGATGGCCTGATCTCCACTGGAATGAGTGAAAGATGAATGTTTAATAACAAGTGTCGTGGAATTTTGGAGTGGTGGTGTGTACTGTGTAGGCTGATCCACCACGGTACGTTCCACTATGAAGCTGCATCATTACACAGTCTCTCCACAAAATTATTTATATTTTTATATTACTCCACTCCTGTGAACAAAGGGGCCATTTGGCTATATTTATCCAAACTTATGCTATTTATTTTAAAGTCTTGTGCCATTTGTTTTAAAATCTTGTGCTATGTTCTCCCTACAGCAGTAGTGCTATTTTTGAACAAAATGTTAGCTTTATTTTAATTTATCCAAACGTGGACTATATATATATATATATATATATAAAAATGCAGTGCTATTTATTTTAAAATGCTGTGCTAGTTATTTCATAATGTTGTGTTATTTATTTTAAAATGCTGTGTTATGTATTTTAAAATGTTGCACTATTTTCTCCCCACAACAGTAGTGCTACTTTTTTTAGCAAAGCGTTAGCTACATTTATCCAAATGTGTGCTATTTATATCTAGTTCTTATTGAACTCTCAGAGCCAATTTGTGAACAGAGAGTGGGTGATGGCAAACAAAGAGATGCATGTATAGTAAAACTATATTATCTTGCATATGAGCAATAGGATGCACTATCACCTATGCACTATGCACTATCACCATGCACTATGCACTATCATAATTATATCCTTCACTTTGATTAACTGAAGCTTGAATATTGAACATATATTACGTTGAACAAGTTTTTAAGCAGATCAGCTGTATTCTTTAACAAAGCATCTGCTCCATTTGGGGTTGCAAGCTGCTGACTCTCTGACCTGGGCTTCAATTAGCTATGCTACTGTGCAACAGCTCCATCGCAAATAGTTATTACTAATTATGTTTGTAGTTCTTTGTATTTATGTATGTATCTTTGTATTCTTTGTTCTTCAATTCCAACTTATTATGTGTATTTATAATTCACTGTTTATGATGAAAATAAAAATAAAGCAAAAGACAAAGCAAAGCAAAGCATAGCTTAGTTGACAAGTTACCCAGGAGGAACTTGGTATTATCCCACCAATAGGGATCAGCCACAAATTCACGTTTTAGGGATATATTTTACAAGGCAAGCAATACAACGTGAAAACCAAAAAAATGGGTAATTTCAGTTCCAACAACAGTGGAAAGGGTTGAAGTTCAGTTCATCCTCCCTTCATCCTCCACCATTTTGAATATTTAGCAGAATGAAGGTCTATTTACAAGATAGCATGTAAGTTCAAAAGGGATCAGAGAGTGTATCAATGGCGTAAATTGGTGGAAAGGGGCTAAATCTCAGAATAGAGCCTAGCCTTATGCCTAGCCTTATGGGTGGTTTAACACCAAGTTCCCCCCTGGGAACAGTTAACATTGTTTTGCTTTTAATTAGACATACGTGTACATAGCTCATGTTAATCATGTTTGAGCTAATGTACGTACAGGTAAATTATACTGAATCCATAATAATTGCTTTTATGAATATTATAAACAATGTAAATTTAGGGTTGTCTTATCACTATGTACAGATAAATCCTAACAGAGTGCTATAGATGATAATTTCACTCAGTTATGCCCCATCACACCTGTTAGGAGTTGCCTGCACACAGTAACAATACCACTCCAGATTACCAATACCAATGCCATTATAATAATTATAATGCCAGAGAGCTAGGCATACTGTAGTGGATAAACCGTTCACTTCCCATGCATGAGGTTCGATCCTCGGTGACTCCCAGTAAAGAGAAAATATATTTTCTCAGGGTCTCCACAGTCCTAGTGTGTAGGTTGGCGACAGGAATTACATCTGGCTGTAAAAAATCTGCTTTGTGCAACGCCAGCTACCTATTCAACGAACTAGATAGCAGCTGACACGTTTCGACTGAAAAGTGGACGAAGCCTATGAAGTATTGGTAAAAAAAATTGTAATGCCATGTGCTATGATGATATATTCCATTAAATATGTTAGCTACATTGATGTCACGGTGATGTCATAGCTACATGATGTCATGGTGCTGTCATAGCTACATGATGTCATGGTGCTGTCATAGCTACATGATGTCATGGTGATGTCATAGCTACATGATGTCATGGTGCTGTGATGTCATGGTGCTGTGATGTCTTGGTGATGTCATAGCTACATGATGTCATGGTGCTGCAACCGTAGAACATACAATATTTGATATTGATGCAAATTGTAACAATTTTTTAATGTTTTTAGATAATATTGTTGTGGAATTGTACTCTCCACTGACTCATCTTTTAGGCAGGCAACCAGGAATAGCCTAGTTGCCTCATACTCAGTTATCTGTCTACTTTTGCACAAGCGATAAGTCTAGCTTATGCTATGTTACATCTCCCGTGGGGCCAGTCTAACTGGCCTGTGTTACTTCATGTCTGTGAGGCAAAGGAAGTGGCAAACATAACGAAACATCTGTTTAACCCATTAGCTCATGGACTTTTTGGCCAATTTTGCCCCTGTTTTTTTTCTTTTTCACAGTTTAACTTGTGGCATAATTTATGATAGGTTTAAATTATATGAATTGCTTTCAATTGAAGGCCAATTAGATTGTCTTGAAAATGATATATTGACTATGCCTGTAGAGAGTCTAGGTCAAGAAATAGAAATTTTCAAAATCTGATAACAAAATTAATAAAAGGGACAACTCCCTGGCGGCTGTGGGCGGTTTAGGGTCTAATGGGTTAAAACTAGATGGTTGCAAAGTCCGGGGGACTAGTCCCCCGGACGGGTTAAACTAGTCCGAGGGACACCCTTCTGGCCGAGGGGCATCATAATGACACTTTCTACTGCCCTAACCAAGATCCCGAGCTGGGGTAGCCTGCAGTACAATAAGAGAGTTATTTGTGGTCTCCTCTATCCAGTCTTGCCTCGGTTCTAGTAACCGCTGTTGCCCTGCTTCACGGGGGCGGGAGACAACCGTTACAATTATGTTGTAAAGCAGTGTGCTCTGTCTTAGAACTATGCCCATTATGCATTGCTTACTTTAGAAACCACTTGCATCGCTTACTTTGGGAACCACTTGCAAAAACGTATAGTCAATGGGTAAATTTAATAAAAATTTATACGTGCCACGCTTTTTTATTTCGGATAATAATTTTCAATATTTTCATAAGCTCTTTTATGAATATTGAGAATAGTGACAGAAATTTAAAGCATCTCTTTGATTAGTAATATTGTTGAACCTACCAGGTGTGTTTCCCTAAGAACTATCCTAGCAACAGTCTGTCTAGCTAATTGCCGGAGACCGAAGGTGTATTTCATGATATTATAATTGGTCTTATTAAGCA
The DNA here is from genome assembly GCA_027564295.1 of Himantozoum antarcticum. Lineage (NCBI taxonomy): Eukaryota > Metazoa > Bryozoa > Gymnolaemata > Cheilostomatida > Bugulidae > Himantozoum > Himantozoum antarcticum. Next base: position 10,920 of record JAOQGN010037291.1, read on the forward strand.
AGAAAGTAGCCTTCTACGGGAGAAAAACCTCCAAGCCATAATCATAAGCGAGCATGCCCTTTACGGATTACTTGCATCATCACTGCGAGACCAAAGCGACATCCTCTCAGACCACCTCGCCTCTGCTCTACTACCCAAACCAATGGAGGAGAAAGTTTAGAACACAGGCTTAGCAAATTGTCATTGTTACCTAAAGATTACATATTTTTTGTGATAGCCTGAACACAAATTAATTGTAAGCTGGGAAAATTGTTTGGCGCAGTGCAATCACTTCTCAAACTGAAAACCATATATGCTATCTAGACACTAAAATTTCATTCTAAGAATTAATCGTGAACCGACAAGAAACAATTTTTGTGAGACTGACGATGTTTTCCGTTATATTATCTTCAACTGACTCACAGATGATTATGTTATTTGCGGGCTTGACAAAATGGCGTCACAATTCGATTCATGAATCACTTGAAAAGTAAAGCAAATATTTGTTAAGCACAACCTGAGTAAAGTACAAAGGCAACAGCTGATCTACATTACACTGGGTCCAATTCTTCCACATTAGCTTCCATAGACAGGGTGGGACTTTAAACACTATTGTATTTTCTTACTTGATTAATTGACAAATATTATAACAATACTACGAGGATACAACTATACATGCATGTACACAGTTGGATTATTTGTTGATATAACTAGTTTTGTCATGGAGCTCGTGTTTTTAAAAGTTCAGGTCAAAAGCTTTGGAAAGTCTTTGAACATGATCTCGACAGCTGAATTGTGTTTGGAGTGGAGAATAGATGTCCAATCATTAAGAGCGTCTATCAGAGCATCTACAGTTCCTTTTCCCTCTTGATAAGCGTACTGATTGTTTGTAAGTTTAGCTGATGCCTGTGGTTTAAGTTCTCTGAGATAAAAGTATTCAGCTACTTTTCCACAGTGCCGAACTTATGGGCCTGTAGTCTTTAAATTGGCACGGAGCTGTTGTCTTTGGGAGTGGGATCACCTGTGCACGTTTCCATTTTCTTGGGTAGGAGCATTGTGCAAACATTGCATTAACGATGTCAGTCAAAGGTGGTGCTATGTCTTCTCTGAAATCACCACTGATAAGTGATGGAAAGTCTTTGTTATGTGTGGATTTGGAGGTTTTAATTTACTTTAGTTGGTGTTTGACCTCTCCAATAGCCTGTCGGGGTGAGAGGTGGGGACGATAGCCTAATCTTCCACAATAACACATATATGATATTGTAGTAAAATTTGCTCTCCATTACCCTGTCAGTGACAGTTCCATGTAAATGCGTTAGTTTAATCATCCAATTATATTTAGTATTCATCATTCTATTACTAGTCTCTTTACCATATCGTGAGCATTAGAAGCATTGCATAGATTGAATGTTGTTGTTGTATCGTTTGTATATGATGTGATGCGCTTTCTCATCCTCTTGTGATACTTTTAATTTATGTTCTGTCTGTCTTACCGAATTCATAATTAATAGTTTAACCGAATCCATTTTCAATTGCTGAATGTCGAATCTATCATGTCAAATATGGGGGACGCTGTTCACTTCCAGTCGAATCATTTTTAATCTGTATTGAATTTTATATATAAGTTTCAATGCTTAGCAACCATTCGGCAATAACTTTTTGTTTTTCCAAATATATAAGTAGAGTTGATTTCATATCAGACAGTCAATCTCAGGACTCCATTCTGGACACTTGGGTTCTCTTGGCCTTAGCAATACTAAACCCTCTGGGAATATCAGGTGCTTCGGTAATAAGGGAATGGATACAAGTATGGGTGAGATCACCCTTGAGTGCTGTGATCAACAGTTGTACTCTCTCCAGTATTCGAGAATGAGTCTTTTGGAAATCGGCTAGTACTGTTTAATAAAGTAACTATCATTGAACACAGTAAGGTTGTTGCATTAGACACATGATGATGACATGCTATATTTTCTGTGATCACCATTGATGCTATTTTGAGAAATAGTGAACCAATTGTTAATTTACCAATTGAGTTGTTCCTTAATAGAATGGT
>JAOQGN010037402.1:0-12951 GCA_027564295.1 Himantozoum antarcticum
TACAGTAGACTTTTCTTGTTTAGAGATTACATTTTTATTTAGCAGTGGAACCAAGGGTTTGGTTAGTTACAGGGAGGGCCCAGGGTGCAAAGGAAAGAACAAAGGCTCTAAGCACTTCTTGGCATACTCTCTCTGATTGGCTGAAATGCTAGATAGCTTCGGCTTCAGATTAGTTTTGATGCAATCATTTATTGAATGCTACATACAAATGACACACATTACTAGTGCGACGTAACTTATCAGGCTATAGCAATATCAATGGCAAAATGCATTTGTATAGCAGATTTTATATGAATTTTTGCTAATACAATGTATATCCACTACTAACGATTTACAACTTGTTTCACAGTGAGATTATGACAGAGTGAGTGCTTGTGATTACTATACAATAATAACTCATATGGTTTGTTGCTGGTTTGGTATTTTATTATCAGATTTAAAATTTTCATTACTGATTTCACATGCATATTCTCTACCGTGTTAAGTAGCGATATTGAGCATTGGCAGTTCACTTCTGTTTTTGGTAGAAGACAGAATCTAGTATTAAAACCTGGAATTTTTATAAAAATAAATTTATCTATTTGATCAACTCATGATATTCTTGCAGAGATTGGAATACAAAATACTGCCACTTCTTGTGGCTGCATAAATTATTTAAGTCAAGTGGTCATATTCTGCTGCCAGTTACATGTAAGATAAAAAGGCAACTGAGTTGATTTTCTGTTAAGGTTTACTTCTTAACCTCTAGCCCTTCCAAGGGCTTATGCTCTCAGACAGCAGTGGTCCAGTAAAGTGTCGTGCACCAAACCGAAAGTCAATGTAACATCACAACTTGGATCTTTATTGTTATCAGTATCGTTATATATATTGGTATTGTTATTATTAGTATATGAAGAGATAGACGTTCTACGTGCCAATAATTTCTAGGCTATAAATAAGACATTATACCCATCATTATCTAGTTAACTTGCTGCAAGACGAGAGAGGCAAGAAGATCTTCTGGCTTCTCAATGGCAGCTCCAGATGATCTCTCCAGCCCATCATAAGATAGGCCATGCAATATGCTACAGAATAGCTGACATTCAAATAGATCTATGCCAAAGCACATTGGTTATTACATATCTTATCTAGCAATATGTCGTTGTTTACTAATTGTCCCATAGATTCGAGTTTTTGCCAAGGAACAGAATACTAAATCTCGACCGTTGCGAGAAATCACAACATCAGTCAATCTTTTATTGGTCAGGTAGCTGAATATTGGCCGACATTGTCTAATTTTATAATCCTAGTATATAAATTGTATCACATTAGTCACCTAAGCCTTAAGAGAACAACTATAGGACGGCATCAAACCTCATCCTAAAACTTGGTTTAAGGTCACAATTGACTATCCGAAATAAAATATAAAATATTATAAAAAATATATAATAATATACAACATTTTGGGGAATGCTGTGATTTGTTGCAGAGGTCGAGATTTAGAATTATTGGCTCTTTGGCAATCGAAGCTACATGTATTGGAAAATTTATAAATAATGGAAGGTCACTGGATAAAATCTGTAACAAATCCTGTGCTTGGGCATAGATCTATTTGAATGACAGCTCATTTTGAAGCATATTGAATGGCCTATGTTTTGATGGGCTGGAGAGATTACCTGGAGTTGCCATTGAAATGTCAGAGGTGAGAGAAAGAGCTGGAAGCTTATTTCAGATGAATCATCTGGAGGAAGAAAAGCAGAACTAATAACATATTTCATTTGTCCAACAACTGCGTTAATATGACTACTTGTGCCTGCCTGATAAGTTAGCAAATAAGGCACCTTGTGACTTCAGCCATTCTGATTCAGCAGAGAAGTTCAGATATTCCAAATCTAGTTCCGTAGCACCCATGGACTTTTGCTTGAATGCGTTGTAGGTAGATTCTGTCAGTTTGAGTAATTGGAACTCGTCTGTAGAATCTTTCGGCACTAGGATATGATATAATATTATACCATTAAGAGTGTTAAATAAATATAGCAAGTATTTAGCTGACTGGTGGCTGCATGAATTAAGGTATGTTGCAGCCGGGAATGAGGTATACATATTCTACACCCAGGTATACATATTATGCTGGGTGTAAATATGTATACCTCATTCCTGATGTTAATTATAACCTTAAACCTACTGCCATAAATGTGAACGAGCAGCATGTATAATATGAGTTTGCATTTTGCTGGCAGAATGTTCAAATGTTCTAAGCGCCTATTTAGCAAATTGAAATAATAGGATTTTAGGAATGAAACCACAATGAAGCTGTCATGTAAATTTCAATGTTTAATGACTTTTTATATCTGGCCTTACTTTATAGCTAGAGACATGCTAGATACAAAATGTTCAGTGAAGTTAGATATCAATACATTTTAGCAGAATAAACTTTTTTTTGACATTTTATTGCGAAATATATTACGATTACATGAAAATATAAGATAAAAACATAAATACATGAATTAAAATAAAAGCATGATACAACCAGATAGTCACAGGTTAGAGTGGTGGCTGCCCCTTTGAAGTGGCTCCAAAAGCACCAGCATGCCAGCAAGCCACTAGAGAATGCACCACCATGCCCACATTAAATGCAAGCCCACAGACAGTTGGCCACCCTCCTCAGAGGTCCAGACCCAAGGCCCGCCTCCATCCCCACTAGATACTTGCAGAACAGAAAGATACCTCTGCACAACAAGGACCTCTCTCTTCTCTTGTTGATGGCTTGAATTATGTTTAGAACTTTTGATCTGGTGTTATGATCATAGTTGATCCTAGCGATTAATAGTTCATTTATTGAGTGTGTTTTGAAAGAAGTAATAGAAATCTGTATCCAAACCACATTTTGATAAGCATAATTTTTAAATAAGAAGTTATGTGGTTCCTCGGTTTTATTGTATTATACATGTAATTCAAAAAACTGATTTTGAAGAGTGACAATAGGTTTCAATTCTATTTGACTAGCTTGACCCCAGAACTCAATACCATAAATAATATGGGATAGAAAAATGTATAGTACATGTATATATCTGGCATTGTTTTATTGTCAAGATATGGCCTGATAGCTCTCATCATCATTAAACATAGCATTAATTTCTTTGTTAAGTTTTGTATATGAGTTTTGAAAGTTATATGGAGTCTAATATTGTTCCTAAAGATTTGGTTTCTCATTTTAACTCTGAAACATAATTTCCCATGCTTAATTAAAACTCGGAGTGATTAATTATTTCAGTTGGCACTTTGAATAACACTTGAAATGTTTCATCATAGTTTATCACTAATATGTATGTTATACACTGCTCATTGACACTACATAATTTTGATCTTAGAAGCTGATTATTAGGTGTAAAAATGTTGGTGTCATCTGCGAAAAGTGTTTAATTTAATTATGGTGCACATTTCAAATCACCGCTGATGCATTTAAAAAAATGTAGCGGACCTAGAACTGAACCCTGAGGTACTCCAATACTAATATTTTTCATTGAGGATTTGGCTTCTCCTATGCATACAAATTAATTTTTGTTGTGCAGGTAATTCTTCAAACGTTTGCATGATGTATCTGCGAAGTTATAAAATTTCAATGTTCTAACTGCAATATTGTGATTGATCATGACATATGCTTTGGAAAAGTCTAAAAATATGTCTTGAGTTACGATAATATTTAATATTAAAATGACTGTGACTCATTACTACATTACAAACTCAATTGTTCCGATTTTGGTATTTAGAATGTTTGAACATTCTGACCGAGATTTATAGACATCCGATGATATTGAATAGCAAGTGAGGCAGGTATTCTCCAAATGTTTGAATTTACCAAGGCGATTTACCTGTTGTGTGACATGTTGCATTTCACATTTTACGCTACATGTTTCGTGTTAATTTTATCAACATTTGGAACAAAAAAGAAAAATGGATGAAAAAGTAATGATGTGGCTCATGTGCTCAATAGCACTTCGGCTAGTCGTTCAGCAAATCCGACAACACTGTGTGATAACATATTTTGAGTCATTCATTTATTTGAATTATGGTGGCATGAGACTGAAGTATTTATGTCTTGATAGACAACTGTTTACTGGCTGGCAGCACCAGCTTTTTGAGCTACAAGTATCTGCAAGACCGTAGGATCGTATCCCATCTATGACAAATACTAATCTATAAGGAATACTCCAACCAATTTCTATTGATAACATTTCGCGAATCTACTGGAGGCTGCACATTCTGTACACTGATCTGATAAAATGCATATTAACACCTCATTATGTGTAGTTTATAATAACTTAAAGAACATTTTCAAATTAAACCTTCTAAACTGGAAATGCATTTGGATATGGGACCATGTATATTGCAACAGCTAGCCGCCACTCTTCTAGAATAGGGAACACAAGTTACAGAAACCTCAGCCAACTTGTATGAGTGGAGACAGAAAGAACAACATTCTTGTTATTGGTGCAGGTCATGAAACTAGCCTTGTTGGGTTCTGTCACAGACATGTGATTATGCAACTAGTTCCCTGGGTGACCCCATCCAACTGTTTACAGTATTTGGTTTGTTGATAAGAACACGAGGTGAAGCTTTTAGGGAAGAATATTACTGCCCAATCATTTTGTTCATGTTTACGTGTACTATAATGGATGTTTCTAGCACCTCTCAAGCAAGTGCTAGACCAGGTGCCTAGGCTCTGAAAGGCTTGAATCAGTATAGAAGCCTCATTATATTCCAGAAGAGGACAGATAACTCTTCTGTTATCCAGAGTACCTAAGACCCTGGTCTCCTTGGCTATACTGATGTGGACAGACAACTTCCTTATGAACTCAGCTCTCTGCAGCTGCTGCTATATCTGTAACTCATGCTATGAACTATCTGGAACTCATGCTATGAACTATTACATATAATAGTACACTACAATTAACTATCATTATGAACACTGAACTGCATGTACTTATATTGCAGTGCTACTGAATATAGCATAATTACACCATTCATGAACATTGCTAAATTACACTAAATTGCTTTGCTATGATGATACTATTATATCTAGCTAGTCAAATTATAATTGCACAGTTCCAGTATTCAGTTCTTGTGTTACTGCTGAAGTTGATAGATGTTGCTTGAATTACTACTACTTGTTCATCTACTATTACTCACCATTGTTGCAATTATCCAGGGGTGAATACGCTGAACACCGTTATCATCCGCTAGTGAAGTTTTTTTTCTTGTCTTGCCATTATTGCAACAATAAGCCCATTATTGCTGCAATAACAGAGAAGTTACAAACAGTGCATGAATGTACTTTGGCAGGTGGCCACATTCAAAAAAATAGTCATAGCAAAGTTCATTTCGATACGTCACGGATAATAGCAGGAAATAATTTGACTGCCGGTTTGCATTCTAACTAAGTGTATATCACCATATCTTCTAACCAGTGACCGCACTAACAAAGAATTTACAATTTATCAATGAAGGGAGGTGAAACCAAAGAATGATTTACGAATAAGGCTATTGATATTTACAAGGTTGCTGCTCACTTTTTTCGTGTTCTGTATTAAAAGCGGTGGTTATCATTGCCTCGTACCCTCCATGAATAGTCGGTTCTACTCTTGAAGGCACTGGTGACTTCTGAAGACCAGACATAGTTTCACCACCAACAGCTGCAAAATAATATTACGCTAATCATGATATACATGTATGACCCAATTTCAATTACATAGCTTTAACAATTTAAGTAAGAACATGATTATATAATGAAAATTATGTTATTATTATTACATTATTAATTAAACAGCGACACTCTTGTTATTGGTGCAGATGATGGAACTAGCCTCACTGGGCACTGTCACAGATGTGTGATTATGCAAACAGTTCACTGGATGACCCTCCATCCCACTATTTACAGTATTTGGTATGTTGATAAGAACAACGGGAGCAACCTTCAGGTGAGGAATTTTGCCAAATAATGTTGTTCATATATACAACTAAAAGAGAAAGTATAAAAAAATAGGGATAGGAGAATGGCATAAAACTATCTTAAATATCACTTTACTGCTGGTTTGCATTCTATGTGTATATCACCATATCTACTAACCAGCAATTACACTTACAAAGAATTTACCATAAATTAAAGAAGGTGAAATTGAAGAATGATCCACCATTAAGGCCATTTATATTTATATAGTAACTACTCACTTTCGTGTTCTGCATTATAAGAGGTGGTTATCATTGCCTCGTATCCTCCATGAATAGTCGGTTCTACATTTGAAGGCACTGGTGACTTCTGAAGACCAGACATAGTTTCATCAACAACAGCTGTAAAATAATATTGCAACATTCCATTAATCTTACCTTGATTCGTTTTCCACTATCTACTGGTGGTATATGAAAATCCACATTAATGTAGCATAACATAAAACTTAAATATATTCAACTTTGGAAAGATGGCAGCCATAGTAGGTTTGTGAAAAAGAAACTATTCTCTTGTCTACCCATATTTCACAAAACGTTATTGTAAATATGAGCAGTAGTTTTGTTTGGTTTAGTTAATGAGTTAATGACTTAATGTTCATTAATTAATAATACTGATATTGCTATCTAATTAGCTGATGACTGCATCACATGTGATGCTGCTTAGGTATATTTTCTGAGCGTGGCAGAAGTAACCGAGGTCTCAGTATATTCTCACTTAGGATACTACCAAGTACCAACTAAATTCATCGAGATGAAATGCAATACATTGTGCAACACACCCTGAGCTCACTAAGCCGCTAACAGCTATTCACTTTATTATCCCTTTTCCATTAGGGCAGAGGTAGATATTTTAAGTGTTTTTATTGCTGTCGCAACACATAGACCCTCTGTGTTTGATGTCCTGATTAAAATAGACCGAGCAAATCTAGGTTAAATGCTTGCTGAAGGTTTTTGTGCAAGCATACCACAGCCAAGACTCCAACCCATGAGTTGAAAGTGCTAGCTATTACCAACTATACCACCAGGTTGACACCTTATTACAGTAAGTTGAGTTTCACCAATAACAATTCCAAGTTCTGGTTTTACTGCTGTCTGCAACAGTTACTACTCACTTTCATATAAATGGTTGGAAGCAGTAGTTACTGATGCCTCATATCCTCCATGAATTGTGGGTAATACTCTGAATGGGATTGTGGGTGGGAATACTCTGGGTGATCTCCCAACCTTACCATCTATTAAATATGAATAACGACACGAATTCAAGATCATTCCATAGCAAGATCAGTGTTAGTCAACTATAATATTTTATCTATTGCCTACTATAACAATATTAAATTTCTTGTACATGATTATAACATTATGTAGTGATCAGTACTAGATATGCCTCACAAATTGTCAGTATCTGGATGGAATTTGTGTTCACTGATGAGGACCAGCTTTGCATGTATCACCAACATCCACACAATAATCTATATTGTCAGTTGGTTTAGTATCCAGTCTTTGCCATCGATGACATTTTAGCTATTATTCTATCAACAACATGATGACAACACCAAGATCACATACTAGTTTTACTGCACCTTCTGAAGGCTAGGTCTGCTCTGGTTGGAAGAAAATTATATCTGGTGCTGAATGCTACAAAGGCCTATTCCATAATGGCACCATTATAGACCAGTAAACCATTGATTGCCCAATTCGAATTATGAATTAACAACCATTTTAGTATTTATTTTCATGTGCAAGCTGCATTATTGCTTGAAAAGAGCTGTAGAATAAATGAATACTGAAAAGTAAAATATATTTCAGTGGAGTAAACACAAATTTTCAACTTGAAGTTTTTACTGGTTTTTACTATATACAGCTGATAAGTACTCACGTCCTTGTTGGATATCGTATGCAGTAGATACAGGAGCTTCGTATATTGTAGATAAATGTCTAGATGTTAAGGGCGACCTCTCAAGATTCTTAGCTACGATTTCACCAACAGTATCAACAGCATCTATATAAAAATACTTGTAATATTGATTCATATTCGATTTGTAATAAAAATAATGGCACTTCATTGTACACAGCAACTAGTCTACCGCTCAAGATATTAGAGTAAAATGAAATAGCTCACTTAAATTTTATAAAAAAAGATCCATTGCTAATGACTATTATGCTTATCCCACGACGAGAGGCTAGCGGAGTGAGCCGTTAGTCGTTCTATGATAACACATGCACATACAGCTAAAAGCAAAAACAGCAGGCTGCAAGCCAGATGCACTTAGCCTATTTCAGTCGATGACTGGACACCGTGTGTGCGAACCCACCAGCTGTAAAGCTAAGATGCCAACTGCGACAAGCCAAATAACGACCTGCAACGAATATTGACATATTCCATGTAAATTATAATCCTCTATTTCTAAAGCTTACCTCAATTATGACACTAAAAACCTTTTTTTACACCCAACAATTCTGGGAGAAATCACAACATAATATACAGAAACTATAAAACTTGCAGAAATTCTGTAAAATACTGACTTACTAGTGACAACATGGACTCTACATGGAGTAGACTGTGATCAATGATACTGATACTGATCTACAAACGTTACAATATATGTGTAGCAATGATGTGCACGGCGGGTTGAGAACTAATTCTACTTTCTTAGCTATGCCTTTCATATCTCGCTTGCCACGAGAACATTAATTATGTAGACTGTGATAGCAACAATTTTTATTTCACTTGAACATGGTTCTACAAGTTGGTTATATCGGGTATATGTCGAGGTGCTGCCACAGTCTATGAGATCGTAACTAGATACAAACGAAAACATCTAAGTGTGATTTGGCTATTCAATTTAATTTGATTTTTTCAGCCATTTGTGCATCCTCTAATAAATTTGTGCACCATATTTGTCATACACAACATGAGTGTTGTTATTTGTACCTTTCCAATCATGCTTTGAAATCTTATTATATGCCGTTACTTCAAGTACACTATAACACTTTCGCACGACATTATATACTTTGTAGTGCAATTTCCTGTCTACTATAGATATTCTGTTGTAATTGCAATAAAACATTTATTATAACAAACAAGCAACCAAGCTTTTAAAGACAATTTGATGCCATATTATTATAATTATTGATACTATTACCAATACACAATCATCAAATTTTATTGCAGTTCTGTTAAAACCGGTTGTGATTACTTTTGAATTCTTTTTTTTGCATGGACATCATCAAAATATTTTATCACATAATTATAATATAAAATCTATTACTATAATGTTGTTGATATAATAACCAATTAAAGCATTTTTTTTTTCAATTCTTTGATGCAGTCTGTTACTACGTCTGTAAAATCCTTTGTTACTTTTATTTAATTTCTTCCTTTATTTGCTATATTTATTTTACTTTCAATACTACTGCTTATTTTTGTAGCATTTGTTTCCACTTTGAATGTATTAATTATATGTAATTATAAGGTAAACATATACACATATAATATAAAAATATGATTATATCAATAAGCAATAAATTATAAGCTAATCACATATATTTTTTTATTTTTTATTTTTCTTTAATAATCAAAATCATATCATATCTGAAGTATATTGATGTCAAGATAGAACTACAATCATATCTATAAGTTCGGCCAGGCCAATTCATTTTTATGGCTGTATCCCCCTTTCACGTCACATGGCAGTTGAGGGTTCCCCTCATTGTTGAAAACCCAATAAAAATAAACAGCTCTCTAGCATATAATTATGATATACATTATTGTCAATGTCAGAATTGGTGCAGGTAAATTATTTGGTGAATTCTAAATAACATATTATATAAACCTGCAACACTCATCAGTATTCTGTATTTTAATTTATCTTTCATTCAAATGTGTTATACATGCATGCTATTAGCGTATGGGGATTCATAATCAGAAATCATTGCTATTTAATAGCTTCTTGCACTCAAACTCTACAATCGCCGTAAAAATATAAAATAAAAATTAATTCCTCATCCCCAAGTGGTCATTTCACATAAAAAATAAAATTAAAAACTTGTAGCTCGCCTGGGTTAACATTCGAATTAAAATGAAGTAACTCTCCTAGCCTCCGTCTCTCACCTACCTTGAACACAGACATAACTATTAATTAAGCTTAGCATATAATTGATTTATGTATTTTATTTTTTCAAATTCGATCAATTACAGTTCCTGCTGCACTAGTAATTTAAATTTGTTCTTATTATTATTCCTCATTATTATTATTAGAGTTATTTTTCGTTACATTAATATTATATAAAATTTAATTATATATAAAAATAAAGCGATGTAAATAATAATTATTTTTATAATTCAAATCGTTACTTGTCTTAATATGTGAGAATTAAGAAATTAACTATAATTATACATGTAAGTAAATATTGTTCATATTGAGGGGTACAATGATAGTTTTATTATTTAGTATAAAAATGTAGTAAATAAATTTTGGGAAACGGAAATGGTATTTTTTGTTTTTTTATCTGATCATCCTTTGAATCATCATTTGATCATCTTTTGGATCATCCTTTCAAACTTTAAGTTTCTAGTTAAGAACGCTCATGCAGTTGTATTTATGTATCATTTATCAATTAATTATTATTTACTACTTTGTCAACTAACCATTTTGCACCTTTTTTAATTTGCCTAAATACCTATGTGCACCAGTCAGAAGTTATACTCCCTATCTATTCAATTCATATACTGACTTGATTATCTTTAGTAGCTCTATTTGTTGTCGGATTCATACACACCGTTTATTGGCCAATATGACCATTTTCCATTTTACACACATCTTATTATATCCCTACGCTTGATTTGATTACCATATAAAGGGAGTGCATTTTAAATTGACAGAGTAGTTCAGAATTGGAGGCAGTCCAAATTAGTTCAGAGTTCTCTCACTTATGTGAGAGAACTCTTTTAGTGGGCCCTAGGCTAACTCTAGTTAGTGAAATCTTATATGTCGATGTTTATCAAATATACGTTAGTATACCACACCATACAAATCACCTTGCTGCCCAGCTTCCTTACAAAAATGTAAATGCACCAGTTTATGCACCAGGCAATTCGACATGGACTAAGTACTCATTCGAATACTACCACATTACCTAGACCCACACAAGGGGTTGAACAGAGAAACCAATTGGAAGGCATGGCAAGTCTGGTATCCCCAGATAGCGCTATAGCAATTGATCCATCAACTTGTCGCACACCTGCTGGTGTTCTACATAGCTATTCCTATCTTCTTGCAAGCCCGCATATAGTGGACGTAAGAGTTGCACTCTCCTTGATAGCGGGCACACCTGGGAGTTGCCCTCTCCACAGTCCCTGGTCCACAACACTCTTCTTACTCTTAATTATCTTCACACTACCATTAAAGGCAGTTTCCCTTTCCGACCGTCGTGGTCCATGATTCTATCATTTCTAGTATATTATAATTCTATTTCTAAATATAACTCAAAACATAGCTCCGCAATGCTGTAGTTCTTCATAAGCTTTATCCAGCAGACTGCTCAGAATCTTATTTTTGGTGCTCTCTCTGTAATGAATTAGGCCAAGCACTGGTGAGCTTGCAGCTCCAACCCACTGAGCCAACTACTAATGTGCTTCCAATCCCTCATAGTACTGTCTGTCTATTTTGTGCTGTTTTAGGGAAGTCTAGTCAAGGCAAGTCTAGCTCAGCTATTGGCTTCCCTCGACTAACCAATAGTCGTGGGAAGCCAAAGACTTATCAACTCTGGCCATCTGTGTTTTACATGCTGGCCACAACAAAGGGAGTAACTTTGCCGGCAAGTAACCGGTGCCAAAGGTGTGACTGCTGATTTAATCTCTATTCCATCGGAGTGTATGAATATGATGTTTACTGAAGCCTTTATATGCACTATAACAACGAAGCTGATGCATGGGAGCTATATATGTTTCAGCTTGGCTATATACTTTAGGTGGACCACTCCATCACAACTGCGATTTGAAACATTCTTAAGCACTGGATGTTATACTTGTAGGCTATGAAGATGGTGTTTGAAAGTAAAAGTAGTCCAGAAAAGTAGGAAACTATGTTTACCTGCTAAATACTGGCCCTTATAACTAGTCTACCTGCTATACTCTGGAGCGTATGAACAAATTCACCTATATATAAATATATATAGTAAGTCACCTGTGATTTCATTCGCATATTTTGATTTTATGTGAGATCTCAACCAACAGTCATATAATTATCATATTTATAAATCCGGTTTCTAGTTGTGGAAAGTTTCTAGTTACTAAGTCAGTAGCCTTACTTTGAAGGCCACACAAGGGGGTGGTATTGCAGTGTAGAGAAGTTGTCTTTCCATTTATCTCTCAACCAAAGGATAACAAAGGAGACAACTTCAAGTTGTTATACCGCAATGAGCAAAGCAACAAACTCCACCTTAGATCTCCGTGTGAGGAAGGCTAAAGTTGCTACAGCTTCCAGTATAAGACTATTTGTGCATTATCACAGGTACTGAAAATTCTATACCTCGTGAATTTTCATTATGCATATCACTTTTTATTTTATACAATTTGCTACGGTAACCGTAATAGACAATAGTAACACTAGTATACTGTGTATTCATACTCTGGAACGAGCCAGTGAAGGTGGCGTGTCTTAAAGGTTCCAGGTTCGAATCTCAACTTTACAAGTGTTACTATTTTCAATCATTTATTGTATTTTGCACTTGACCAAATACACCGGGTGCTTACATTTACATTATACAGTCATAATAAATACCGCATAGGGGTGTCACAATACATGACTTCACATGACTACAACATGATGATGATAATATAAAACAGAAACATGTTAAACTATGTGTTATATTATTTGCTGGAGCATGATATTATGGGAGCCTTCGAGCTCCGGGATCGACGATGCAATGCCATAAAAAATGAAAGAGGAAAGGTAAAACGGGTTG